>APFE031609474.1:450814-519693 GCA_000404065.3 Pinus taeda
ACTGGGACTACCAGCTTGATTTTTAATTATGTTCCTTTCAATGTTACAATACATATTTATACATGCTGAAGCATCCAATACCATGGACCGAAAAACCATCGCGTCCAAAACCATAGACCGAAAATAATCGCGTCCAAAAAACATGTGCGAAAATCATGCACAAAACCATAGGTGGGTCCACCCAACCTAACATAGGGTCCAAAACCAAAATTTCCGAGGCACTGCCCCAAACCCCATAAAATGGGGTTACGGGTACCCCTCAAACCCCCTGTTAACTATGTGGAAAGAATATAACACAACCCAACAATTCTATCGTGATTTTTTTTTCCTTTATCTACTTATTATCCTGTCACGAGCAAGGATTACGAATTCGGTAATACTTTGAATACTAATTACTTTTCCCTTAATTTGACTAAAAATTAAACATCATTTTTTGAAGTTAACATTATCGTATTCGGTAATACTTTGAATACTGATTACTTTTCACTTTTACTAAAAATTAAACATCATTTTCTAAAGTTAACATTACAAAAATATATATATACATTTCTTAAAATATTTTATTCTATTTTTCTTTCCTTTCATTTGTTACTATCTTATTTTGTAATAATTTCTTTGAAATGTACCATTGGTATCCTGCAATGTATGATTGTTATCATATCTGTCATACTAGTACTGAAAATAATCCATTTAGACAACCCATTTGAAATGTACCATTGGTATCCTGCAATGTATCATTGTTATCATGCATATCATACTAGTACTGAAAATAAACCATTTAGACAATCCATTCCAAACATTCACCTTTGTTGACATGAACATCACGTTTCTTGATAGCAACAAAAGAGTATGAACTAGTTATTTGATTCCCCTGCTCGAAATCTATCTTGCACAAGTAGAGGAAGCTTATGGGACCAGATGAGGTATCCGAAGCCATAAAAGAATCCTCGTCGCTACCCGTAATGCTACACGCCCAATAATCATAATTTTGATATCTTTCAACAACCTCTACTAAAATAAAACTTTTATTTTGTCGTTGGTTAATATAAAAATCTTCGGTTGTACTTTTGTAACTGTAGTTATCTACACAATGATACAAATACATTTTGCAGTGGGATCCAAAGATATGACTAGTCATGGTATCTACATATTCACGGTGTCTGTGTATTCTTGAATGATGTATATTTTCAAGTATAGGTCAGTAATTTTTTTTTTTGTCAAAATGTCTATGATCCTCTAGGCTTGACATGTGGCTAGAGGAGCCATGATCCATGGGCATTTAATTCATCAAATTCATCACTCGGTGCGTCAAAGTCACGTAGGATCATATTTGGCGAGGGCCACACCAGCTCTAAGCTGACTTGATTTTTTAGCATGCCTCCTCATCCTAGCATAGGGCACAACCATGCCTCATGTTGTCTTGTAGTTGAGGCCCATCCTCAATCAGTTGTGCTAGTGGGACTTGACAAGTATAAGTCAATATTAATTCATATTAAAATACTTTATTCATAACCTACATTCGATATTTTATTTTCCCCAAGGAAAAATCGTAACTTCCATTAATATTTGAAAATTACATCTTGTATATGCTTGAAGAAGCATATGATGTACATTGTGGCTAACCACCTTCAGATGTCCTTGTGCAGAAAAACCCATAGGGTATACTAGTAGTATGTGCATAATTGCATGTCCAAAAAATAAATATATACATAAGATTCTTCGGGAGAAACAATTATTGGAAATAGCTCAAAAAGTCATGAAATCAAGCCCTGTAATGCCCCTATATTATTTGGAAGATATATAGGTGATGGTAGTACTGATAGAAGTCCATTCCCCTCTATTCCTGGATTAACCATAGGCCTCGAGGCTAGATCACAACCTCCTTCGACAAATGATCAGTAATCTGGTTGCACTTCCTATAGATGTGATGACAAACGATGAAGTCAAATTGGTATTTCAAATACAGTAAATAAACAAATATATTCCCGAGAGTGTGTACATGAAAGATAGATGTACAATTGAACCAATTAATAATGATCTTGGAATCACCATATATTTGAATGTGTCTGCACTCTTTATCTAAAGCAAACTGCAAAAGATGTATGAGTGTGATCAATTATGCAAAGCTATTAGTTCCATTTCCCAACCCCATCTAAATTTTAAAGGAATGGTTCTCATATATGTATAATAGTCCCCCCTCCCACCCCCCCCCCCCCCACCCCCACAACCCTGTTCTTGGAAGATCCATCAAAATAGCCCCAAGGTGTGCTTCCTTCTATAAATTCAGGGGTGATGGTACGAAGGGGAGCAGGTTGATCATCATCAGGAATACTGGAATAAATGCATATTACATGTGTAGAGGCCTATATCCAGTGAGGTATGATATCATTGAAAATAGATTTATTTCGGGTTAGCCAGATAGCCCAACATACCAATAGAGGGAAATTTATAGCTTTAGGAGGCTGGGCCGAAGTCCACCATGATTTCCAGGCTTCAAGGATGGATTTCCCTAGCCATCAAAAGGTGATAGAGAGGGAGGAGAGGATCAAAGACCGAAAAGGAAAAATGGTGGGACAATGAAGGAAAGTATGCTCGATAGATTCAGACGCCTATTAGCATAGGTTGCACCAAGTAAGGCCATGGAAAGATCACTTCATTAAATTCTCTCCTGTAGGAGCTTTGTGGTGAAGTATAGTCCACATGAAAAGCTTGGTGTGAGGAGGGGCCTTCAATTTCCATAATAAAATCCACCACTAGTCTGTGTTTGGTGGCTTATGCAATGAGTATATAATAGGGTAGCCATCCTTGGGAGTGTAATGACCATGCTTGGCATGTGCCCATATAATTTCATCGTTGCCTTTAATAATCCTAACATGTGATTCACTAACAGAATTAGTGTAATTGTGCCAATCAGGATGCCAAATGTCAGGGATGCCAATATGTATAGCCGATTTTCAAGCCTAAGTAAATATATTAGTATTCTCTAGGTCTACAATTTGATCGAGATAGTTAATACTAGCATTAGCTAAAAATTAAATAAGATCAGGTGGGAGCCTGTATGCATAACCACATTTGGACGATGGATCCATGCCCACATGAACAGAGGAGCCCAACCTAATTCTCCAAGCTAGTCCATCATGAATGTAAGGTATAGAGTTTAAGATAGCATGCCAAATGGAAGATATGTATGGCATGTTCCAAGTGGGAGGTCTGATCCAATCAAGAGTGTGAAGGGGCCAGATGTATTTCTGATAAATGTCGTCTATCCATAAGCTTTTTGTTGTGAGGATTGTCCTATATCTTTAGAGAAGGACTCAAGGTTTTTTAGTCCCCATCCTCCCCATTTCTTTGGAAGTGCAATCAAATCCCAATGAACCCATCCCCTTTCCCTTTCCATAGGAATTTGTTGCACAACTGTTGAATTCTCATATGTATTCCTTTTGGGATCTAGGCCATGGATATCCAGTAGACCGAAGTGGCCTCCAATACTGCTTTGATTCAAACCAATCGTCCAGCTCTAGAGAGGTATTTGTGATCCCAAATATTAAGTCTCCTTTCAATCTTCGCCATGAGCTAGGTCCAATATGAAATCTTGTATTGTAGAGGTTTGAGTCGAAACCCAAGATACTAAAATCGATCATCCAATGATAGAAGTGAGAAAGGAAATCTCTGGTGTGCAAATTGAATCTCATGGGGTGTGCATCCTGTAGAGGAGATTGTAACTTTCTCTGCATTACCCTCCATGCCGGTAGCTTGACAAAATAATTACATTAAATATAGTAAGGTTGATGAATCACCAATACTCCCATTGAGGAAGATTAATACATCATCAACAAATAGTATATGTGTAAGGATGCAGTTGTTGGTGATCTTGATACCTTGGAGTCAATCAAGTCTGCAATCTTCTATAATGGGGGGCCTCAAGCCTTCCATGACAAGCAGGAACAGAAGAGGGGAGAGGGGATAGTCCTATCGAGGACCCCATTTTGAATGAAAAAAGGGGGAGGAAGATACATTAATAAGAACACTGAATGAGACCTTGGTAATGCAGCACATGATCTAGTTGATGAATTCCAGGTGGAACCCCAAATGAGTTAAGAGCATTCTCAAGTAAAGCCAATTAGTATGGTCAAAAGCCTTTGCAAGGTTGATCTAGAGAACCATTCATTTCAACTTATTTATCTTGATGGAGTGTAATACCTCTTGTGTAGTACCAATGGCATCATGAATTTGACGATGATTAAGAAAGGAAAAATGTTTCGGAGATATATGTGCAAATAGGATGGGCTTAAGTCGGATGGAAATGATCTTGGCAATAATTTTATATATGCAGTTGAAAAGTGAGATGGGGTGAAAGTCATTGAAGGACTCATGGGAATCATATTTAGGGATGAGAGCAATGAAGGTCAAATTGAAAGCCTCATACATTCAAGAACTGCTTCGACCCCCAGTAATTCAAAGAAGGCTGAGTAGAATTTGACCAGCCATCCATCAGGGCCAAGGCTCTTGTCCTTTTTAAAACATTTTAAGGTATTCTCTAGCTCCCCCATGGAGACCAGCTTGTATAGGTCCTCGGTTGCCTCCTGATCAACAAACCAAGGAAAAAGTATTGCCACCCTAATAATTTATGCCAATGTTGATTCCTATGGGGCCTTGTAAAGATTTTTGAAGTGTGAGGTGTTGATTGATGCCAAATGACTGAAAGAGTGAACTTTCTCACCTTCCTCATTGGTCATTTGTGAGATGGTGTTGATTGCTTAACGCCCATTTGCATATTGGTGATAGAATTTAGCATTATCATCTCCCTCTTTTAGCCAGATGGCTCAACTCCTGAGTCGCCAAGTTTCCTCTCTGTATTTTAGAATCCTATCCCTTTCGATCTCGAGTTCAATGAGGTGGGACTTGGTGTCAATAGATAAATAGCCATCCCATTAGCATCTTCAAGGTTGGTGAGCTCAATCTCAATAGATTGGAGTTTAATATCATCCACCTTTCTCTTGTTATGGGCCCAGGAAATGGTTAATTGCTTGAGTTTAAGAAGGTTGTTAGAGAAGCCTTCTAAAATGGTTCGATCAGAATTAGGAGGGTGAGATTTCAAAAATTTTGAGACCAATTGGATATAGTCTAAATCCTTTAACCAAGTGGCATAGAATTTAAAGGGTGCTTTTGGTTTTAGAGCATGACCAACAATCTCAAGATAAATGGGAGAATGATCAGATGGGCCCCCTGATCCAACCCTCTTCCTGTAGTTATAGAGGGCCACAATGAGTTGTTCCTTGATGAGAAAACGATCCAACCTTCGAGCCAACATGGCCTCTCTAGTCCTTTGATTCCTCTAGGTAGGTTGAAGATGAGGCATGGGAATATCAATAAGTCGATGATCATCTAGAAGAGCCTCCAAAGTATCAAATAAAGGATCAATCTGAGCATTGTGCCCCCTTGATTCAGCATGTCCAATGGAGAAATTGAGGTCACCTCCCAAAATGGTATTATCAGCTTGTAAAAGGGTTGAATTGAGGATTTGTTCCCAAAATAAAACTCAGTTGTGGTAGGTACCATACATATTAATCAGTCGAAGATCCATCCCTAGGTCAAATGAGAAAATATCTACACCAATGAAGCCATTCCTGCCCCAAACATTTGATAGTCTTACTGATCTAGGATTAAACCCAATGGCAATACCCCAGATCATCCTCAAACATCTAGGGCATGCAATTTCCATCTAGGTACAAGTGATTCTAGCATAAGTACGACCATATCAATAAGGCCAAGGGTTTCTTGAAGGAATAGGAAATCCACCCATTCAGTTTCCATTAGTCTCCTGAAGGATAGGTTTTTAGCAGGGCTAACTAGCCTGTGACAATTAAGGGATAACCACTTCATGGGGGAGATGAAGATAGGGTGCTTTTCGCTCTAAGAACCCAATGAATGGAAAGTTTTTGGCCTTGAGCAACGTTGGTACCAGCTTGATGGATGGATTTGGATATGGAGGAGTGTCTACCACAAGATGATTTAGGGGGCTTAAGGGGAGGGATGATTTCAATTCCATAGACATCCATGGAAGAGGATTTTTCCAAGGAGTAGAGGTTGTAGGATTGGGATGGGCGCAAAGAGTGTGATGCTTCTGTTGGAGGGATAGTCAAGGGGGGTGTGCGAATAAAGGAGGCGTATTGGAGAAAATAGGAGGGGGATGTACCAGGAGACAAGACAAGGGAGGTGATGCACGTGCATATGTCAAGATGAAATGTGATAAAGAGGATGATAAATAAGAATTAGAAAGAGTAAGAGATGAATCAAAATAACAAGAGGGAGGGTTACCCGATGAGAGCACTGCAACGGCTGCTGCCCAGGATCTTGTAAGCGGAGGCGAGGGAGGACAAACCGGAGTCGTGACATGCTTCTTCTCCCAAGCCTTTTCCTTTGATAGATTACCTTGAGCTAAGGGCATCTGTTTTTCTTGTGAAACCGACTTGTCTACCAATCCATTAGTCTCATTCTACTGAGAAGGAATAGATATTACCATGGGGAATTCCTTATATAAATTTCCAATCTTGTGGCATTTTTTGCACTTGAAGGAGACACCTTCGTAGTTGAGAATCTAAATGCGGGTGAAATGTTTCTAGCGAAGGGTAATTTGTTCCTCCAATCCTTCTGTAGTATCAAGATAAACCAGGATATGGGACAAAGACATACTACCCTAGACAATGAACGATTTGTCATGATCTAGGTAGGTACTTAATGCATTTCCAATGTGCTTGAAGATGTCTTCATACCAGAAGTGTAGTGACAAACCAGGTAACTACACCCAGATAGGACCAACCCCCAATTTCTTCCACCTCGGATTGAACAAGGGACTCGATCACTTGAAGATAGGTGCAAGCTTGATATGCCAATATTTTGACAGTGCCCATGTAGTGTAGTATGAACATTGAAACGAAGGGTGAACCAACAACGTGAGAGAGAGGAAATCGATGGAAATTCAGAGAGTATCCTTCCCCATATTTCAATGATCCATTGTCGAAGCCTAGCAGTGGAATACGTTTTCCCTCATAAATTCCCTACCAGAACACGGTCTGTTGTATCAACCACATCCCCTATATGAATCCCTTCACTGAATTTGAGAGAGAAGTCTTTGTTCCTTGCTTTGACACACTTGGACTTCTTACATGTTTTGGGATGCTTATTAGCCTGGGGACCAGAGGAGGGTTTGGGAGGGGGGTCTAAGGAGTTGTCAACCCTAGGGTCAGATTCACAGTCTGTCAAGTTGATAGGGGGTCTGTCAAAGAAGCCAAATGAGAGAGGGGTGGAAATGAAGTGGGTTAGGGTTTATGACTGAAGAGGAGGAGTTCGGGGGGGAAAGACATTAGTTTTGATGGCGAAATGAGAGAGAAATCGAATGCAAGAAGAATAGAGGAATAACCTGAGGAATAAGAGGGGGAGGTGGATTCAAGGCATGTAACCAGGAAAAGTAGGAATGTTGGAGAAGGGGGAGTGTAATCAGAACCCGACCAAGGTTGCGATTTTGCAGGCAGAGAGATATCCGAACATGGGCAGCTAGGGTGAGTTGGAAAAGTTGGCGTAACGACCATAGGGTAACCTACAAAGGATTCTAGCAGCGCAAATAGTGACACATCCAATAGGGGATGGGGTGATGTAGTCTAGATGGGCACAGATACATACAGGTCATTCGTATAGTCAACTAGGTCTACCTCCATATCCATCGACCTACCGGCTGACCGTGATGTGCAAGTGGAAAACCCAGGGCTAGATGCCGGGAAGGGTGACAAAACAAAGGTGAAAAAACGATCCCTAAGGCACTCACGAGGTGAAGAACATAAGGATGTAGCCATCAACTTGTATCAGTAGACCTGCAAAACCCTAACCAATGTCGGAATTGCTACAAAAAGGGTGCATTCGCGCCATCATGAAAAAATCCCTTCACATTGGATATCTTATTATATACAACATAAAAATTTAATATAATATAATTATGATGTTAAAATAAAAAATCTAACTCCATTGTTATAATATCAAAAATATCATAAAATAATAAAATAATTTGATTTTCTAAATTATGGATAGCTATATTTCTAAGATATCTTAATTTTTTTATTTTTTAATCCACATGTGGCTAAGATGTGATCAACAATCTCTCTTCTTGAATGTGACAAGTGCTTCCATAGAACCCACTATATGGATAATAAAACCAAACATGTCTATTTTAAACCTAAGTAGGAGGAGCCATAACGGTATAATAAAACCATTTTATAAAACCATTGGTTTCAAGTTGTTAATAATATAACATGTGTGGCCAATTAATATAATATATGCCCCTAGATCATGAATGTGGAACAAGATACTATATTGGAGGATGGGGAGGAGTTTTACCTTTACTTTATACATGACCAATCTTATCTCATGGACCCCTTCTTTATTAGCAAGCTCCTTTCATTGGGCAGACATTACTTCGCAACCACGCATATAGCCAACAAAATAAACCTTGGTCCTCAGCATTCTAACTTCACAATTTCATGTGACCAAGCCCCAAATATTTGGTGCACAACTCCTTATCTGCCCAGTACATGCTATTTTATCTATTGGTCTATTCAACCAATACGCCATCTCCCTGTCGCCACCGCTACACATCATCCCGCCCTTACATCATCCCAACACTTTTGTTTGTTGCCCACTCTCAACACTCCTAGGAGATAGACTCTAGGATGTGAAATTCTTTGTTAACTAACATTTTGTTCCTTAGCCTCCATTAAGTTATGACTTCCTTTGACTTCTCCATCACCTTGACCTTTGGGAGGAGTCAAAACTCCTTTGTGGGTCGTGTCGATATTTCCATATAGTTTATTGATTCCACTTCACCCCAATGCTCTCCACGTTGGCTCGCTACCACATCCTCCTAGTGCCTAATCATCCAAAATGTTCCTTTGATTGCACCTATTTTGGTCTTACAGGGAAGACCCTTTAAGACACGCCGTCTTGGTGTTGGCTTCAAATGAACTCACAGCCACCTCACAACTTAATATGTTCCAACCGTATCTAAGCACATTACCCTGATGCTAAGTCATCTCAACCTTTCTTTGTGATCCCTCCTTTTTAATCACTCTGGGTAATAGACACCCAGAGACGTAAATGTTTTCTGTCAACCATCAATATTGACCTACGTTTGATGACATAGTCCCATAGATTTCATAAAATAAGTCTCGACCCCTTTTTACTATGCTTTGTTCTCAACCTTTGTTATGTGACAAGTCTTCGTGGGCCTTAATGCATTAAGTCTCGAAACTTCTCAATCCTCTGGTCTTTTTCTTTTAAGCTTACACACAATGATCCAACATTGGTCCTTATTAAATGCATTATGATAGCCATGCTTCTGCTACACCACTCCGATTTCTTTGGATCATTGATCTACTTGTTGATCCATGATCAACAGCTAATATTCATTGACTATAAATGAAGGGACATTGACCCTGCTCCAAAGGATTTCAACCTCCTCTATGTAGTCGATTCCTCTATATTTAGATTGTTTTCATGGACACTCTCCCTCCAGAACTCTATCCAATGGGTTTTACAACCACTGCGACCTCCTATGCATTCACTCTAAGTGAAATCCCTCTCGATCTTAAGTGTAACACCTACAACACATCTGCGCTCAAGTATAATTTACCGAGCTCACTTACAAACAATCAATTAAATGTTTCCACACAAAATAATTGAAAAAACTCGAACAAAGTGGTTCTTTCTATTAAAAAATACACACATTCTATAAAAAGTTACAAAAGGCCTCTCCTTGGTGTTGAAAATGCAACAAGAAAATTTTAGTTTGACCTTGCCTTGGTCAAACTAGAGAAAATGCAAATTTCAACATCAGCATAAATCTTGAAAGTAGTTAACTAAGGTGACAGGGCACTTGTCACTTAGTTAACTTAGTTAATTCGAGTTGTGGAAGCTTGATTTCATTTCAACATGATTGATTGCTAATTTGTAGCAATCTAATTCAGTTAAATTGAGTTGTTGTTAGTTAAATTAGCGGTAATTTTGGAGGAGCTAGGGGAAGGTCAGTTTTCTAAAAGTGACTTCAACCACACTTAGTGATAAACCAATAATTAATCATCCCAAAATAATTGATGCATGCAGATAATTCGAGTTACCCAGTTGAGATGGATATTCCAAGGCAGTGTACTATCAGTAGTAGACTATTCTAATGTGTAAAGGTAGTGCATGCAATCAGAAGGTCAACCTAAAGAAATGCACAATTCATTTGAGTAATTTCCTAAATAATAGGTGCCTAATTCCTCAAGGAACAATGCAAGTAAATAGGAGCTCGCAAGGCTTTATATTTGTCTATGTGTTTGCTAGGGTTAGTCATTCATGTAGAGAGATAGACTATACACTTGCAGGTTTTGCTCAGGCTTGAGCAAGAATATGTTTTACATCTCTATACTTTGATTAATGCAATACAGATAGGAAGGGGTTTTGAGCAGTTGCTTTACCCTACATAAATCCCTGTGCATGTGTGATATTTCCTCTTACGTATTTATGATTTGTGTTCTCGATTGTGAATTGAATTCCATAGAGTAGTAGAGTAGATTTGAGTCTTGTGATTTAATAAATTTCATGAGGAGTTTAAAACCTACTCCATAATTTCTATACTTGGCCTAATTTATAATATAATAGGGCCTTTTTCGCTTCTGGCCATATTTGACTTGATTTAGCCTATCATCACTTGATCCCCTCTCTCATGATATATAGAGGCCTCCTAGGATTACATATTTATACAATGGACTCTCAATCCATAATTAGTTCAAATCCACAAAATCATCAACAAATTCTTGTTTATAGATCCTGCAGATCCACACATATTTCAAGAGATCTAACTAACACTTTGTTGTAGCAACTACAACCACCCTCCAAAAATTTGGCTCGCATGCAAATTTCGGAGCCTAACTTCGATCGTGCGATCGATCATCCTTGCTCACTTATTGGTAAGATGATGATTTCAAGCTCCTCTCCTTTAATCTAATATTTGTTTGCATTCTCATCTTTATATAGCATGTGTCATTTTTGGGCATAGGATTGTTGTTTGTCATGCAAATGGAATGTTGCTTTTCTTCAAGAGAAAGAATGTGCATGAGTGGTTGTAATCACATAGAGATGTTTCACACTCACTTCATGCACTCTTGTCATGAAGGTTGTTTCATCAAGAAAAGTATGTCTTATGCATTTTGGATGGTCTAATCATGACATTAAGTGTCCATGTACGATAACAATCAAGTCCTATCAATGTTTACATATGTTTCATTGATCTCACACTTAGCCATTTTCCCGAGAAACCTAGCCTCATCCAGCTTCTCGGAACCGTGCGCTTTGTTTCTGCAACCATCAAGATTCCTCTGTTGCCTACTGAAACCCTACAATGCATAAAGACACCAACCTCCCTTGCCTGCTGAAACCCCGCAACCACAGAGACCCCAGCCAACACTGCTCTCCAAAAATGTGCACAACAGTTAGGCAACCAACACTGCTCTCCAAAAATGCATAGATCAGTCCAGTTGCACTGCACTAAGAAATTACATAGAGGTGTCTTCCGAGGACCCCTGTCCCACAGCAGTGCCCTAAGCCTCAAAACTATGCAATTTTGTCCAAGCTACCCTATATGTCTTGCATGCACAAACTGCGCAGACAAGCCTCCCAAGGCGTCATCTCGGTAGTAGTCATTATCTGCTAAAATTACACACATATACCTCTCAGTGACTACAGGAAAAGGTGACATGATGGAATCGCTTTGAAGGAGTTGAGGAGAAGGACCAAGGAACCAAGTAATGGAAAAGATCATGACCGCATGCGAACTCCATCAAATGCATGATCATCTTGAGGGTAACTATGGCAAGTAAAGAACACCTTTCGAAATACACCTCTTAGTTGATTTTGTAGGACTGATTGTCATTATCATACCATCATATCCTCAGTAACATGCATGTGCACAAACACGAAAAGTTATTTTATGTGTTTCTTCTACATGTCTTGCTTATTTTTCACTTGTTTGACCAACTGTCCTCTTCAGCATGTCGATTTCTGTGTCATTCTTGTGACCTCATTCTGGTGATGGTGAAGGTTGTGTTTGAGTTATGTTCGATATGTAAAATCAATCACACTCACAAATGATGTTGTAAGTACTATCGTGCAACCGTCGTCGCAGTCATATGAATGTCTATCACAAGTGTCGCACTTGTCGCTCGCAGCTGTCAGTCAATCACAATAAGTGCATGTTGTCTTGATGGTTTGAGGTGTCTGGTCATGTTATAGACATATTTTGGCACTACAACCCCAATCTCATATGTCCATAAACCAAGGGCTTCTAATCCCCTAAAAGTGTTGTTTCATACCCTAAAGGAACAAGGTCAACTAATTACATCATCTCCCAGAAGTTCTCCCTGAAAAACTACTCAGAACTGGTCAAAAATGGACCATACAGAGCTCAGTGCTAAGAGTGTGATGCATCTCACCTACTACATGCAAAAAGTGTGATGCATACTAAAAAGCCCTTCTATACGGTGCGATGAGCAAGAGCAGACAAATGGTAGAGGCAGTTTCCTAGGTGGAAACCCAAAGAATCTTCTAGAAACAACCCATTTGACACTTGCCTCTCTGAATTCGCCTAGGGATGAGTAAGAGATCATGAAATATCAAAGTGGAACCAAGAACTATCAGAGAAATGACACTAATCAAAATCCCATAAGCTGACTCACCCATCTACAAATATCTATATATGGATCCCTCATCCTAGAGATCCAAGGGCTGGAATTTTGTATTTTGTAAGGAAGTGTTGTTGGTTTCTCTGTGCTACATTGTATTGTTGGGTGATCTAAGCATTTCATGAGGTGAAGAGGGCTTTCATGGTTGGAGGATGGCACTGGGTCAGACCAATGGGTTGTAATCCTCTCTTCTACTACTTCTATCAATAAAGCTATTTGAGTTTTCCTCTATATTCTTGTATATTTCTGAATGTTGAATTGATATATGCATTTGTATGGTTAATATACATCTGATCGTATATTGTTTATGGTTATAGATCTCTATGCTTTGATGGTATTATGCTTCTTTGACTCTATAGGTGTTCTTTGAAAGGGGACAAGTAAGGAAGGAGTGGCAAAGCTCTATCAAAGGAGGGAGGAAACAAACAAGGAGCCAAGCAAAATATTGAGGTTGGTACTCTTTTCTTCTCTCTCATCTATCTCTCATAAAGGAAAAAACAAGTAACTTTAGTTTGTTTGTTTCTAAGATAGCTACCCGTCTTAGTGGGACTAGTAGCTCTGAATGGACACTAGTTTTCCGGATAAAAAAATGGCCACTCCATTGGGGACGAATAGTTTGATTGCTTGTTTTTATTTGTTTTATTTATAAACTACAGACGGAGCCTGAAGTTAAGCCAACTAGCCTTCGAACTCCATTTGCTATGAAAGTGCAAAGTAGATCAACGCTACTTCAGTCAATATCTGAGTTTTTTTATGAACTGAACAACTGACTTGCAAACATCCTAAGAGCCTCGTGGTAGCTCAAGTAACCTCATTAGATCAGCGCCTATACTTTGTTTTTACTGCCTATCATTAGCTCAGCCTAAACCCTTGAACTTAGCTACAAACTATGAGCAAAAACCAAGCTGAGTCTTGTCCATGGACCATCGCACAGTCTCTCATTGGCAGTCTAGAAGCATCGCACCTCCCGTGTGTTGAAGGTGAGATGCATCCCTTTTTCCCTGTGTTATAGGTGCGATGATCAGGTAAACTATTTCTGTTTCATTGTTTTTAGCTTTATTCAATAGTTTTATTGTTTGTGATCAGTATATCACTGTTGAAACTCTTTTCCTTTGCATTATTTAGCCTCCATTAATAAAGAATTGTGAATCTTTTTATGTATTTTTCATCATTTACAATTCTCCTTTGCAAACAGTAGCTTAATCGAACTATCTTCTTTTGATTTGAAAGTGTCGCAAGTGTTGTTTTCAATCAAAGAAAAGAGTCTTCCTCTTTTTGATAGTTGATTACACTTTTGCCATTGTGTTTGATTTGAATTAATAGTATTTCAAGTGTCGAAAGCAGTTTTAAATTCAAAATCGCAAAGTGTCGTCTTAATCTTCCTTTCGTTTTTTTGAAAAGAAAATTGTTAGTATTGTTGCTTTGAAAGAAAAATAGTTTAGATCTGTACTTAGCATTCTTTTTGTCATTCACACATTAAGAAAGCGGAAAACAAATACATGCATGTGCATTTTCATTTAGACTGCTAGTGGAAATTGATTTAGGACAGTGCATCTTAGTGTGTGCTCTCTACTCTATGTTGAAAGAATTTGACTTCTCTTTCCTTACTGGCTAGGATTTTCATTGCAAAAAGAAGAATAAACGACTGTTTATCATCTTAGATTGCATATATAGGAATTGTATATCTACATCACATGGTGAACCTGAAAGGCAAATTTCGTAAGAAAGATCAATTGTAAAATAAATTTCAATGAACGTAAAAATTCTTTGGAACCTAACGCACAACATTTAGAAGTCTAGGCTAGAGACGTATTATGGCGTTGTAAAGCATGGTAACTATCACTTTCATTGTAGTTTGGGTGATTCCTCCTCTTTGAGACGACAAGTGCCAGTACCAACTTGTGCTCCCATGTACCATCAAGTATATATTGGGAGACCACAATAGGCTATATTCCTTATCCTTAGGAAGCCATGTCTGTCGCCCTATCAATCAAAATGCACTGAACACAACATTCGGGAAGATTGACTGTCGTACTGTAAAAAGTATTCTATAGTTTTGTGATTGGTTTGGTAATCCCGCTGTCTAGATTTCTAGAGTAGTCACTTTTGTTCCTTTTTAGAGTCCTTAAAAGAAAAGGTCCATCTGAGCACTTGTCACTTTAGGCTCATTAAAAATCGAAGGCGACTAGAGTCATCTTTAGCTTTTTCTCAACTCTTAAAAATTGAAAAAGCAAGTTGTGTCAAAGCATCATAAAATTTATTTTAATGGGAATAACATCACTATTCCCTCGTTGGTCTTAGGTTGAGAAAGTGGAGTCCACCAATCAAGGATTTTCCCTTGGGGGGAATCCTAGTCCCTTCTCCTCTTGGGGAGATGTTGGTGAACCTCATATGGCTACATTGTCCCCTCTTGGGCTTACAATTGGCCTGCCAGTATGGCTTTTCTTGACCTCTGTCGTTCGAAGCACCGTGATTCCTAAGCAATCAAATTAGCAACTAGACGATACTAGAGATACCCCCAACCTTCTACTTCGTTTGTTTCTCCCTCTCCTTCTTCCTCTTCGCTTGGTGAAGCTAGTGAAACTAAGAACCAAGTAACAGAGAAGAAGAAGAAAGGGAAGGAGAAGAAGAAGAAGAAGCCAATGGTGAAAGGGGGCAACCATGCATCGTCTGGCGAAAATCCACACACTGCACCATCCAAACCTAAATCTCTATGTGTCATTTGCAAAGGGGACCACCATCATCGAGATTTTCCTTGCATCCCATGGAACTTAAGGGACTGGTCTCCTCGCTTGCACAATCCAGTGTCGTTAACCTTTGACGATCATGTTGAGAGTACACTATCAACTAGTGAAAATGATGTCAATGGACAGAAAGGAAGATATAAATTTCCTTGTAGACTGTGTGAAGGCGATCATGCCCTCCACCATTATCCCTTCTTGGACGAAGCTAAAAGAGTCTTGGGCAACCGTCCTGCTTCACCGCAATGATTTCCTCCTAGATACAAGAAACTCTTGTCGAGTCCATTGCTAGTTGAAAATCCAACTGACACACCTTTGTCATCAATCGAAGCACCTATCATTGAAGATAAACCCTCTGAGTCCACACCGGACCAAAGTCAACAGGTTGAGACAGCAGTCGACCTAGTCTTGTCTTCAGAAGGTCCACCTTCAGATGATATAGTCACCAAAGAGAATGAGGATGACACCATTCAAATTATTTTTGTTAACATAGAATTCGATGAACATGGGGGCAATCTACCTGTTCCTTTACTGCAAGAAGCAAGTTCGTCAGAGATTTGCTCGATTGTTTATTCAGTCCCTCCTCCAAGCAATCTAGTCATTTCCTTCAATTGGAACCTACTAGGCTGACCCCGTCGACCATCTAACGTACCATTCTGGATCATAGTACAAGCTTACAGAATGATCATGGTTGGTACTATCATAGATGAAGGGGCTTTTGTGAGTATCCTTTCCTCAACTGCTTGGAAAGCACTTGGTTCTCCATTGCTTCTGCCTAAGATTTGAAATTTGACAGGCTTCAACAAAGGAACCAGTCGACCGTTAGGGATCCTTCCAAATTTGCCTATAACTTTGAGAAGGAAAATTGTTCATCTAAACATGATGGTAGTCCAAGGACCTCTAGATTACAATCTACTCCTTGGGCGTGACTACATTTATAGCATGGGAGCTATTGTTTCCTCGCTCTTTTGAGTGATGTGTTTTCTATAATGAAGGCATAGTGGTCCACCTAGTTGACCAACTTTCATTCCCTGGTTCAAACACAACTATTAGTCAAATGCCATCCCTAACTGGTCTTTTTACGCAAGGAATTTCTCATCAATATCTAGTCTGTCTACCTGATTATCGCGAATGATTCAGTGATTGTGAATGAAACCTAGGGGGCACGCACCTTGGTCTGCTTCGGTAGGAAAACTTTAGGTATAGGGTAGGTTTCCGCAGAGGATATATGACTAGTCTGACACACCCGTCCATTTAAGAAAATGGGATTAGACTGGAATAAGATTCCCTCATCAAAGTTATGTGAGTGGGTGCATCCCACCATTCACCTTTGTCTATTTCAATGGACAGCGCTAAGGAAGTGTTTTATCTGCAAATGCGAGAAATTTCATATGGTAACCTGGAAAATCTATTTTTCTTTATACCTAGGGGCATGCAAACCTTTTGCATGCAAGTGAAAAGCGACCTTTTATTTTCATAGTTTGTAGGCTTATTTTATTAGTTTGTAGGTTCTCAACCCTTTAACCTCGTAGGTGGGTCGTTCCTAGCTTGCATAATAAAGGCTCCATAGCAAAGTTTCAAATGGGGCAAGCTCCCTAAAAAATGAACCTATCAATGAGGCATCTTTATTATATGACTGGCATGAGCAATTTTACATGAAGTTCAAGCTCGTTAAAAAATAAACCTAGCAAGGAGCATATGTTCCACTAGAGTTTAAGCTCATTAAAAAATGAACCCACCTTCGGTAAATAACCATTGCGATCGCATAATTATTAGCTTTCGAACCTTGCTCATGTTCTTACCATCACCTCCACTCTTTTTTAGCCGATCATATGCCTCCATTTGCTTGTTTACCCCTTTTGAGGAACAACTGTGACAAGTGATTCTATTAGCCACCTTCTTTACACTGCCATGATTGAAAGAGTTCCAAACCTTACCTGGAACCAGCTGCTATCCGAAAATATCACTCGTTCCTCAAAAAAACTGAGTCTACTTTAAGCTCTTTTCATCTAACTCATAAAATATGAAAAGATTGTTGAGAAATTGGCCTCTCTATCTCATTAAAATGATTGGAAGTGCCATCCCTCTTCTACATTTTAATCTTTTTGGACCTGAGGGATCATTGCACAAAAAGATCGAGCTCTTGTCTTGTTCGGCTCATTAAAACTATCAAAAAGTCATCCCTTTTGTATTATTTTATACTTTTTCGGACTTAAGGGGTTATATTATGAAAAAGGAATACTAGAGTTTCCTTTCCATCTCTTTTTAGACTCTCTAAAATTGAAAAGGGCCGAGTTATCTTTTTCGTTAAACTCGTTAAAACAATAGCAAAAAACTTGTCCATTATAGACAAGAGCGAGTTTCATTGTCGCTAAGCTAGCTAAAACATAGCGACAGGTTTGCCAGAAGGGCAAATTATAGAACCAGCATATGTTATCCTCCTCAAGCTTGAGAAAAATAAAGAGGTACTGGACAGCAATGACTAGGGAAAATTGGGAAGAAAACTTAAAGAAACTTTATTGGTAGCAGGTCCTTCTTGAACATGACACTTTCACTCCATCACCACGATTGATTCGGGTTGGGTTATTCCGTTCACTGATCATATCACCATTGGTATTCCGTACCATCTATTTTTGGGGTTAACGTTACCAATCAATTTCAATGTTGTCGATATCTTCAAGAGAAGTCACTCAGAGAATTCACCAACCCATCTTATGTCTCATTCACTGCAATACCTTCACGCTTCATTCTTTCATGACCGCCACCTTGAACCCTATATCGTGAGATCGTTTTCACCTCCACAAAATCATTTGCTCCGTTTCGTGTCGTAGATGTGGGATTCATTAAGGCCCTCCTACGATGGCTCACTTCTTGTGAACATTAGTTCATTATCCAAGAAGTTGACCTAGGGAGAACCCTTTCAGTACTTTGAAGCTTGCATGCCTCAATGGCAAGTTTCTCACTTTCAGCGACAAGCTTACATCAATGGCCTTCGACTGAAAGATTTTGCGTGGTGTTCGACATCGACTCATGTATTCACACCACGTGAATTGTACTGGAGTACCTTGAGGGTCATTACCATTATCAGTGACTCCTCTCGCGCCTGTTAATAGCTTACATCATTGGCTGGTAATCAGGCGATGTCTTTCCATGTTCGACATCAGAGCATCTTTTCATGTGGATCGACTTGTACTTCGAGTGAAGATTGAACGAGTTTGAAGACCCCGAATCTAGTTTCATCCATCTGGGTTGTGATATATTTAGGAAAATAAAGACATCAAATGTACATCATAGCTGCACAGATAATCATCCAAGCAAAAGGATGATGGCTCTACCAGAATCGTCAGTCTACCACACAGACGGTTGTCTCTCCTATGTACATGAAAATGAATTTATAAAGCTGAGCATGGGAATGCCCACCTCAGCTAGATCATGAAAATATTATGAAGATAATGTACTATATTGTATCTTATTACAGGTCACCTTCCAGTTCGAAAAACCTCAGATCCTCATGATAAAGCATTTCACCCAACATCAGAAGATTTACGACCTCATGCTTTAGGGGGCAACTGTTATAGACATATTTGGGGACTGCAGCCCCAATCTCATATGTCCATAAACCAAGGGCTTCTAAGCTCCTAAAAGTTTTGTTTCATACCCTAAAGGAACAAGGTTAGCTGATTACATCATCTCCCAGAAGTTCTCCCTGAAAAACTACTCAGAACTAGTCAAAACTGGACCATATAGACTGCTCAATGCTAAGGGTGTGATGCATCTCACCTGCTACATGCAAAAAGTGTGATGCATACTAAAAATTCCTTCTGTAGGGTGTGATGAGCGAGAGAAAACAAATGGCAGAGGCAGTTTGCTAGATGGAAACCCAGAGAATCTTCTAGAAACAACCCATTTGACACTTGCCTCTCTGAATTCAACTAGGGATGAGTAAGAGATCATGAAATCTCCAACCGGAACCAAGAACTATCAGAGAAATGACACTAATCAAAATCCCAGAAGCTGACTCACTCACCTGCAAATATCTATATATGGATCCCTCATCCTAGAGATCCAGGGGCTGGAATTTTGCATTTTGTAAGTAAGTGTTGCTTGTTTCTCTGTGCTACATTGTATTGTTGGGTGATCTAAGTTTTTCATGAGGTGAAGAGGGATTTCATGCTGGGAGGATGGTGCTAGGTCAAACCAATGGGTTGTAATCCTCTCTTCTACTACTTCTATCAATAAAGCTATTTGAGTTTTCCTCCATATTCTTGTATATTTCTAAATATGCTATTGATATATGCATTTCTATGGTTAATACACATCTGATCCTATATTGTTTATGGTTATAGATCTCTATGCTTTGATGGTATTATGTTGCTTTGACTCTACAGGTGTTCTTTGAAACGGGACAAGTAAGGTAGGAGTGGCGAAGCTCTGTCAAAGGAGGGAGGAAACAAGCAAGGATCCAAGCGAAAGACTGAGGTTGGTACTCTTTGCTTCTCTCTTATCTATCTCTCATAAAGGAAAAAACAAGTAACTTTAGTTTGTTTGTTTCTAAGATAGCTACCTATCTTAGTGGGACTAACAGCTCTGAATGGACACTAGTTTTCCCAATAATAGGTCATTAAGTCATGTTGAATGTGTGTTCGCAAGGTCATACATGTACGAAGTCACTCATTCACACACTTAGTCATTTTTTCAAAACCATGTCGACTGGACCACCCTCCAACAGCGAGACCTCCACTAAGCTGCAGTGCATAATCTCAACCCTCAGTGATCATGTACTCCTACCCAAAATTACGCAGATCTTGAGGCTATCTCCGACGCAGTCTGCACTATGCAATCCTGGAATCGACTCAAATGATTGTCACCTAGAATAGCACAGAAGTTGCTCAGCAAGTCATTCCAAATTGTGCTTCCCACAACTAGATCTGTCAAGCCTCCGGCTCGTCAATCGGAGAGTTTGACCAGGTAGTGACCCTGGGTCTCACTCCTCCCAAAAATTGTGCAGACGTTGCCAAGCATTCCCACTTTTGTTGACTAATGAAATTGTGCAGACATGCCAAATAGAAACCCATTGCATGTCACTACACAGTCCTCAAAAATTGCGCATTTTTCTCAGCCAATCACCCTACTAGTAGGCCTGTTGATCCCCCTGAAAAGTTCACAATTTTCATGGGTAGTCTTCCAATTACCTAATATCCTGTTCAACAGAGAAACTGCACAAGGATTTCTAGCATGCCAGCCTCCCAACTCTGTGTAGTTTTGGCTGGCAGCCTCCCATAGCTTGCTGCTAGACTCGCTGAAGAATCTACAGAGTTTTCTCTGCCAGACTCCCCTTGCTTCCTGCACTGTCTCCCTCGAACAATTGCACAGATATTCCCTCCAGCCGATCTAGATCCCAAGAACAGTCACTACTAATCTGCATTTCCCATCTTAGCCTCTCAGTGACATCTGTACAATTTTCATTGACAGTGACAGGAGCCCACAGCCCAACTTGAAATGTGCTTTGTGTCGTTCCAAAGCCTTATCCTCTTTCCCGATCCCCTACACTGAAAACAAAATATAATGCATCATGGTTGGCTAGGATATTTCTGGATTTGATGTGGTCTTATCATGAGTGGTTGCAACTACATGTACATGAATGAGACATGGCGTGACGACGAATAAGATGAACACGGAGCACATGCTAGGAGACTTGTTCACCAATGGAAGTACACACAAAGCATACCAAGTAGTAAGAGAAGGAGACACATGCACATGCATGAACTATCAAGCGAACACCAAGACCATCGAAGACTTTGCACACCTTGCCTTCTGGAGGTGAAGCTATGATACACCAAGAGCACTCTCAACACTTAGCAGCACTGCAACTCGACATGGACACCACCATCAACATGGACATATCAACACTATCATGTTGAGTCATGTCATGAGTCATCTCGGCCACATCACTACTATGGGTCATACTGTTGTAATCAATGTAATGTAATGTGGAAGTCCAAGAGACCCACATGTAAAGTTACAGAGTCATGTAATGTTGAAGAGTCATGTAAGTCAAACATTTATGAGGTATGTTGAATAGTCACAAGGGTGAGTTTCAACCTTGGCTATATATACCCCTCATTTGTACATGCAAAAGACTTTTCACCTTGGCTCTTCCCACATAGCCTTGAGAGTCTGTAATATTTTCTTTGAGGAGCGAGTAGTGGCTCCAATGCCCTGCTATCGGGGTTAGTGATGTAATGGTGTACAGATGTGTCTTGCAACTTTTGCTTAATTTAGAAGCCTTTTAACAGGCTAGAACATTTTCCACACATGTATTGTATTTGTTTGTAAGACTATTCTTTGGAAGAACTTGTATTAAGACAGTTGAACCATTTCAGATTTTTTAGTACATATGTTGTTGGAAATATGTTGTATCAGTTGTTAACGTTGTCTCACCTGTATGGGCTATCCCACTGGACATTCGACAGATTCATTCTTGTAAACTTGTTATAATTCCCATCGCACTCATGTGGACTATTCCATTGGGTGTTATGTGTGTTATCTATTCACCTTGTGTTTGTGACTGCCACATCCATGTGGACTACTCCACCAGAATTTGTGCATGTCTTGTTGTGTTGTGTGTCTCTAACAGAGTTAGGACTATTCCCTTTCAATCTGAGACTCACTTCCACCCTCTCCCTCTTTATGAAATAACTTTGACACAAGTGATGCTATGTACTCAACAGGCATGTGAACTTCATTGTTTGAAGAAAAACTAAACCACTCTCATGTGCTGACAAGTAAGAGCTAAGGCAAATATTTCAGATAATGGCAATCAGGCCATCATACCAATGGGACTCCTACACCAAACGGTGTGAGGTCTAGTTGGGACTTCATATTGAGGAGATCCTTGAATGTTGGCGGGACCATCATCGTCAACATTTCTGGTGCTATAAGGAGGGCCAAATGACAAGCTCATTCCTCAAAGTTTGTTTTGAATGTTCCCACATCTATCATGTCTTATGTTACACTTAGTCCTCCAAAATGCATGTCTTATTGAAATGACTTTTAAATCATGGAGGATTTCTGGAATGACTTGTCACATAATACATATGATGGTGAATGCGGAACATTTTTCCTTAGACATGTAGTTGGCATTGTAGGCTCCTGTGAAAGGCATGAAATCCATGAAGATTACATGACCTGCGCATTGTTTGCATACACACTTTGTGGGAATGCATTGCAATGGCTTGTCAAGATGCCTAAAAAATATATTCACTCTTTCCACCATCTATTCGCAAAGATAACCTGTGCTTTCAATCATTTGATCCTAAAGCACTCAATAAAGAAATTCTAGACTGACAGAAATCACCTGATGAATCTGTTGAGCAATTTCACACAAAATTTTGTAATCTTGCATATTGATTTCCTGACGATGAAATTGATTGGGAATTCCTCGATGGAAGATTTAACTATCTTCTTTACATCTCCAAAAATATGAAATTCTTGGAATCATATGAACCCCTCCCAACATGCCTCAGTGTTAAAGTTTCCAAATCTAAAATGGGAGAGGTCATTGTCACAAGTGACTAGCCTTCCTCTTCTTAGCGAACAACTCTAGCTCCACAGTGCGAGGTGGGAGAAGATGAACGCAAATTTGTTGAACTATCACATCCTCCTACCCCACCTTCTCTTGATATCTGTGAAAATTTGGATTGCAAGCCAGTTGGTTGTCATGTGGACTTCTTACCTCAACCTCTATCCCCATGCTCTGTTGATCCTCCGGATTGTATTGTCTTGTGTTCTTCCATTCCAGACTTCACACTTATTATGAATGAGGATCAAGTTGTCGACGGAATCAGTGTTGTGCAGCCAACCTGCGCTATCATTCATGATGATTTAGTGTGGGAATCTAAAGAAGAACCCATGGTAAAGGATGACTCCCTTCCATCCTCGCCTCATATTGTCTATCCTTGCCTACCTTGTGATCCTACCACTTTTGATCCTCCCTCTGAAAACCCATTTCCAAATGTTTCTACTTCTGATCATTCAAAGGACACACTAGATGTCAGTCTGTCATTACATTGCAGAGAGGAGACAACTTCCTCTAAAAATCCGTCCCATATGTCATCTATCATTTCTGAAAACACAAAGGGTGAACATCCTACCCCTCTGCATGATTCATCAAGTCATGAGGATGTCGATGAACATCCCGAACTTTATGATCATGGCTGTCGTGATTTCTAGACTTCTTCATTTGATCATGATGTTGATTCACTCGATGTTAATATGTCTAAGTCACTGGTCTTCGATAATCTACCTATTGACATTGTTGAAACCCCGCAGACCGTCAAGGCACTTCAGCCTGGGCTGATGGTCATGTCAAGCCCTCACTGTCCTAAGGTTAGTTTGACTTCCGATCAGAATATTTTCGAAACAACTCATCATCACTCTCTGCTTCGAATTGAAAATCAACTACGCACCCAGATTTTGCTTCCTCCACTTAAATCACATGATCCAATCACTCAATAATATGAGGAATCTTACACAACGAGTGTGCTTGCAAAGCATAAGTTTTTGTTCTTTCTCATGTTCGCTTATATGTCACAGTCCAAAGTGCGTGTATGTTTACTGTCTACACACAGTACCTCGCAACACTATGTTACATCTGCAGAATGCTTGTTTTGTGCATTCGCTCTTCTCTATTATGTGGATGTTTTGGAACTTGGAGCGTGTTGGTCTTCTCTGATCTACTTTCTTGTTCGCTAGTTTACATGCATATCTTTCTTGTTAACCATGCCTTCACCAACATGGGCCAACCAATGCACTAGTCGCTGCATTGGAAATATCACTTCCTAGGAGTAGGCCCATGCATTGTTTAGCATAGGAGTAGTAGTGTTTTCTTCCTTGCTTTGCCTTGTGGTTTTCATGTTTGTTTGTTTGCTTACCTGGTTTGGTTTGTTTCCTTGCTTTCTTTTCTTACTTGTTTTTCTTTCGCTTTACTTCTACTTTTTCTTTTTGCTTTCTTTACTTGCTTGTACCCAGAGGTTAGCCTCTCGTGAAACATGTTTGGCTCTCTAGACAAGCCGTTCAAATCTAAGAGGACTTGTATAGATGTCAACATCTGGTTATCTGTTGTCCTCTCTCTTTATGAAAAACATGTTGTCTTCAGTCAATGATTCCTTGATGCAAAATATGTTATGTTCAGAGTGAGTCTTGGTGAAAACACAATGCTTGTGCTCTAACTAGTACCACCTACTCTATTCGGTTGTTTTGGGTTAACCCTTGTCAGCTCAATCAAGTAGACTAAGGTGAGGGAGAAAACCATAACAAGTACAAAGGTATACATAACATACTTCTCTGAAGGAATAACCTCTTCTGTTCTCAATAAGTCAGGATCCCTCTTTCACCTCTAAAGTAAATAAGTGCCTATGAACAGTCCTTTAAAAAAAATAAAAAAAAATGAATAAGGCAAAAAAGAGAAAGGCTTCCTACGCAAGGAGGTGATGCAAGTAACTATATCAGGGTACTGACTAGGATCCTTAGCAGTGAAGAGATGCTTGTGTTCCTGCATGATTCTTTTGGGGTATTGTCTAGGCCTGCTGGCAGCACAGCAACACCAGAGATGAAACTTAAACTCTGACAATCATATTACTTGTGCACCAATATACCCTTCATCCCAAATCAAAACAACTACATTGACCTGGATTGGAATGTGTGTTGATTGATCAAGACCATGGCAAGTGCTACATCTTGCAATCAAGTTAGTCTGGAAAAAACGATGATCAAAGAATCGAACAATACTTCCGAAATGGTTTGCCTTTCTTTTCATGAAACAAGGTCCATTAAAAAAACTAGAGTTCTACTAATGTGTCACCAAGTGTTGTAGCGGCTACAACCATCCCCAAAATTTTGTCTCTCATGACAATTTCGGAACCTACCTTCTATCCTGCGATTGATCATCCTTGGTCATTTACTGCTAAGTTGATGATTTTGAGCTCCCCTCCTTGAACCTAAGAGTTGTATGTGTTCTCATCTTTATGCAACATGTGTCATTCGTGGGCATAGGCGTTGTTGTTTTTCATGCAAAGGGACTGTTGTTTTTCTTCAAGGGAAAGAATATGCACATGAATGGTTGTCATCACAAGGACATGTTTCACACTCACTTCACGCACTCATGTCATGAAGGTTGCTTCATCAAGAAAAGTATGTCTTATGCATTCTAGATGGTCTACATTGTGTCACTAAGTGTCCTTTTGTGATCACAATCAAGTCCTATCAATGTTTACATATGTTTCACTGATCTCACACTTAGCCATTTTCCCAAGCAACCTAGCCTCATCCAGCTTCCCAGAACTGTGTGCTTTGTTTCTACAACCATCAAGCTTCCTCCCTTTCCTACTAAAACACCACAGTGCACAGATACACCAACCTCCCTTACCCATTGAAACCCTGCAGCCCACAGAGACACCAACCTCCCTTGCATTTTAAAACCCTGCACCTCAGAGAGACCCCAGCCAGCACTTCTCTCCAAAAATATGCAGAGTAGTCAGGCAGCAAACACTACACTCCATAAATATGGAGAGCAGTCCAGCTACACTGCACTTAAAAATTGCATAGAGGTGTCTTCCCAAGACCCCTATTCTGCAGAAGTGCCCTGAGCCTCAAAACTGCACAATGTTGTCCAAGTTACCCTATCTTTCTTACATGTAGAAACTCTACAGATGGGCCTCCTAGGGCCTCATCCCAACAGCAATCATTGTCTACTAAAATTGTGCAAATCTACCTCTTAGTGACTACAGGAAAAGGTGACATGCAGAAATCTCTTCGAAGGAGTTGAGGAGAAGGACCAAGGAACCAAGTAATGGAAAATAGCATGACTGCATGCAAACTCTGTCAGATGCATGATCATGTTGAGGGTAAGTATGGTAAGTAAATAACACTTTTTAAAGTACACCTCTTACTTGAGTTTGCAGGACTACTTTTCATTGTCATATCATCTTGTCCTCAGTAACATGCATGTGCGCAAAAATGAAAATTTATTTTATGTGTTTCTTCTACATGTCTTGCTTCCTTTTCACTTGTTCAACCAACTGTCATATTTGGCATGTCAATTGTTATGTCATGCTTGCGAGCTTGTTCTGGTGATGGTGAAGGTTGTGTTCGAGTTGTGTTCACTATTTAAGCATTTATCGTACTCACACATGATGTTGTAAGTATTGTCGTGCAAGCGTCATTGCGGTCGTCTGAACGTCTATCACAAGTGTCGCACTTGGTGCTTGCACTCGTTGATCAGTCACACTAAGTGCATGTTATCTTGATGGTTCAGTCGTCAAGTAATGTTGAGTGTGTGTTCGCAAGGTAATACATGTACGAAGTCACTCGTTCGTACACACAGTCATTTTGTCGAAACCTTGTTGACCAGACCACCCTCTAACAGGCAGACCTCCATTGAGCTACACTACGCAGTCTCAACCCTCAGCGATCATGTACTCCTACCCAGAATTGTGCAGAGCCTGAGGTTGTCTCCCAGGCAATCTACACTGCACAATCCTGGAATCGATCCGACTGACTATCCCCCAAAACAACGCAGAAGTTGCTCAGCAAGTTATTCCAAACTATGTTGCCTGCACGAAGATCCATCAAGCCTCTAGTTGGTCAACCAGAGAGTTTGACTAGGCAGTAACCCCAAGTCTCACTCCTCCAAAAAATTGCGCTGAAGCTGCCAAGAATGCCCACTTCCATTGACTAATGAAATTGTGTAGACATTCCATTTAGACACCCGCTACATGTCATTGTACTGCCCTAAAAAATTACATAGTTTTCTCAGCGAGTCACCTTGTTAGACGATCCGTTGCTCCCCCTGAAAACTGCATAGTTTTCATGTGAATTATCCAACTACCTAGCATCCCATTAAGCCTAGAAACTGTGTAAGGATGTCAAGCAGGCTAACCTCCCAGCTCTACATAGTTTTTGCTAGCAGCCTCCCACAGACTGCTACCAGCCCCCCTGAAGAATCTCCAGGTTTTCACTGCCAGTCTCCCCTTACTGCCTACATTGTCTCCCTGGAACAATTGCACAGATCTGCCCTCCAGTCAAGCCAGATCCCACGGATAGTCATTGCTGATCTGAATTGCCCATCTGAGCCTCCTAGTGACATTTGCATAATTTTCACTGATAATGCCCGGAGCCCGCATCCCGACTCGAAATGTTCTTTGCGCAATCCAGATCCTTGTCCTCTCTCCTAGACACCTTCACTAAAAGTGAAAGATAATGCATCATGGTAGGCTAGGATATTTCTAGATTTGATTTTGCCTCTTCATGAGTTATTGCAGATACAAGTACATGAATGAGACATGGCCTGACGACGAACGGGATGAAGAAGGAGTGCAAGCTAGGAGACTTGTTAGCAAATGGACAAACACACAAATGGTACCAAGTAGCAAGCGAAGGACACACATGCACATGAATGAAGTATCAAGCGAACAACAAGACCATCGAAGACATTGCACACCTTGCCATGCAAAGGTGAAGCTATGATACACCAAGAGCACTCTCATTAGTTAGCAGCACTACAGCTCGACATGGACACCACCATCAGCATGGAAATACCAATGCTATCGTGTTGAGTCATGTCATGAGTCATCTCAGCCACACCACTACTATGGACGATACTATTGTTATCAATGTAATGTAACGTGGTAGTCTAAGAGACCGACATGTAAAGTTAGAGATTCATGTAAAGTTGAAGAGTCATGTAATTCAAACATTCATGAGACAAGTCAAACAGTCACAAGGGTCAATTTCACCCTTGGCTATATATACCCCTCATTTGTACATGCAAAAGGATTTTCACCTTGGCTCCTCCTACATAGCCTTGAGAGTCTGTAATATTTTCTTTGAGGAGAGAGTAGTGGCTCCAGTGCCCCACTATCGAGGTTAGTGATGTAATGGTGTATGGATGTGTCTTGGAAGTTTCACTTGATTCAAAGGTTGTTAACAAGCCAACATGTTTTCACACATGTATTGTATTCGTTTATAAGACTATTCTTTGGACGCTTGTAATGCATGTTTCTTTAACTTGTATTAAGACAACTGAACTATTTCATTTGTTTTAGTACATATCTTATTGGAAATTTGTAATATCATTTGCTAATGATGTCTCGCTCGCGTGGTCTATCCCGTCAGAAACTCGATAGATTCACTCTTGTAAACTTGTTATAATTCTTGTCACACTCGTGTGGACTATTCCACTAGGTTTTTTATGAGCTATCTATTCACCTTGTGTTTGTGACTACTGCATCCATGTGGACTTCTCCACTGGAAGCTGCCCATGTCCTGTTGTGTTGTATGTGTCTAGCAGAGTTGGGACTACTCCCTTTCAATTTGAGAGTCACTTCCACCCTCTCCCTCTGTAGTGCAAGAACTTTGACACAACAACACTAAGCACTCACCAGGCACACGACCTTGTTGTTCAAAGACAAAGTAAACCACTCTCATGTGTTGACAAGCAAGAGATAAGGAAAACCTTTAAGATAATTTCAATCAGACCATCGTACTAGATGGGACTCCTACACCAAATCGCATGAGTTCTAGTTAAGACTTCATACTGAGGAGATCCCCTGCACTGTAAACACACTCAAATCTCTCTTAGATCACTAAATATTCTTTTGAACTCTTCTTAGAAGTAGATATGATTATAATCTCAATCCTATTTACACAATTTCTCTAGTTTTTCTTGAAAACATAGGAAATATAAATAATCAAACAATTACACTCAATTCGAGAACCAACTCCCTTGGTAAATGAAAGACCCTTAGGTTTAGCTAAAATTCATTTTGACTTGGAGGTAATATGATCCTGCATCATACTCCCAAGGTGAAAACAATTCATGGTCTCTTGACCATGTGCTTTCATATGTTGATGAAAATCCTTGTGGGTCCCAAACTTTAGCTTCTAGATGCCTATCTACCATGTTTCCATGTTACTGCTATGTTGGCTTTAGTTCTCCAGGAATCCACACTTTATGTTGTTGTTTCCGATTTGCTTTGCTGATGAAAATTTATTCAGATAGTTTCACTTTCTTACTGGTTGTTCTCCCGAGTCTCTTATATCTTCTCATGGATGTCTTCCTCATTAGCATCCACAATTCACAATTTTTTTTATCAAGATCTATCTTAGGTTGATCTTCATTTTTGTTACCCATAGGATTCTATATTTCCTCTTTTATCATAAAGTTATAAAACTATTATCAATCTATTGTTCACACTTTTCAGTCCTCTCCTCATTGTCTTTTAACATAATTCCTTTTCCTCTAACTTTGTTTTTGCAAGCTGCATATGCATTTTTTGGATTTCTATCTTCTTCTCCAGTAAATTCAAATCCTCATACAATTCAACAAAATCACTTTGAATTATACATGTGTCCTCCATGCAATATCCATTTCTTGGATATTATGTCAACCACTCCTCCAAAATTTATATCTCATCTTTAGCTGTGCTTTCTTCCTTAGACATGATACTTTCAACTAATATTAGAATTTCCTTGAGCATGTCTTCATGAAGTATCTCTCAATATTTTGTTGTTGTTTCATCTTCTTCACTTACATAATATCCATGAGATGATGTTGATTCATCCTCTTATAAAATAGAAATTAGGGCATGTTCTCCTTCAACAACTTCCCTATCAAATTTATGATATTCAAGGTCAATAAACACATGTTTGTAAAATTTCTCTATCTCTACCTTCTCTTCTAGATGTCTCATTTCTTCATCAACGTGCATAAGCACATAATTTAAGTACTAATCATCACCTCCCAAGCCTGCACTCTAATTTCAATAACTTACTTGCCACATCTTCACGTTGATCCAAACTAGTTCAATATTCCATTAATATGTCTATAAATTCATCCTTGAAATTTCTAGTTTCCTTCTCATCAAGGAAATTTTTTTTTCAAAAAAAAAATTGTTTCATACTCAGTTGCTCTGAATTCTTCCTTCAACCTGTCATATGTTATCTACCTTATATTCCTTTGCAATTGATATCATCTAACCTTATTCTTCATTGTCCTACCATATCTCTAGTCTTCCTAGATTTCCTGTAGCAACTACTTCAGATAATTGAGTTCAACTCTTAACTCAACCATATCCTTCTCAAATTCCTCATTACTCATCTTCTTTATGTCAGCTGCTTTGGCATTCTTCTTCATTTTATTGTGACTTCTCCCCTTTGATCCCTTGACATTACTATTAGTAGCCATCCTTTCCTTCTTCTGTGAACTCTCCTTTACCTAGTTATGAGTTGTAACAAGCCTTCTCCATCTCTACAACAAGTTTTCCACTTGTTACATGTGCCATGTCATCCTCTTGGTACCCTTTTTTCTTCTGGTCCTCTGTAGTATAACCTCTTCTCGAGCACCTCTACTCCTCAACTTTCAAATTTGTTGGCTTTTGAATCTTCATCTTCTCACCTATTCACTTCTCTTGAGAACTTTTTTTTCCTCTCTTTAGCAATTTCATCTTTTTTTTTTGTTCTATCACAATTTCTCCATTTGAGACCTCTACCATCTCCTCTTCCTCTACCACAGTTTTACTTGACTACCATAGATTCTATACCATTCTTCCTCTTTGCTAACTGCAACAAAATTCTTCATGACCAGAGTTAACACAAAAACATCATATTTACTTTATAAGATCTGTACCAATATCTTATGCTCAAGAATCTTCCTTTTGGTCCACTCCTCTTAACCAATTCTCCTACAAAAACACTTATGCTCTCTAATCTTCAAACAATCCTCCTCAAGAGTGCACCATCTCTTTCAACCTCTATTATGGGCCTCATTAATAGGTAAATAATATGGCCCATATGACCTTCCTTCAACCTAAATTTACCTCTTTCCTCGCATTTAATGGCATATTTTTTACTATTATGTAGTTATTAGGAAGAATAGAGGGTGATTATCATATCTTATGGCATGATGTGGTTAATGTTCAGGAAAGAAAGGCATTAAAATACATTTACTATGAAGCGACACATTATAAGGAAGTTGGAGAAGATGTAGGAGGATGGTCTCCTGCATTTACTCACTCAAATCGCGACCTGTTCCCTACATTTACTCACTTCCATTTCGAATATCCACTGGTCGTTGATGGACTCAAAGACTACATGGAGAAAGATCCATCTTTTTAGGACTTTTGGAGGGAAGAAACACTCTTTCAAGGATTTTACCCCTTAGTGACTTTTGTATAAATAATCAAGCTTAAGGGCTCAATAAGATTCAAATTGTTGTAGAAGGATAAAGACTATTATGAGCTAAGAACTTGTTATTTCCATTTCCATTTCTAATGTAATTAAGCACTATTTTTAATTAATGAAAAGCCTATTTTTGATCCATAGCTGAGTTTATTTTAGAGGGTTGAGTCCCTTTGGGTTAGGGCCAAACCCAGAGGCTCTAGTATCTCTTATTTGTATATTTCTTTCAAGTATTCTCTTTCCTATAAATATTTTCCTTCTATGTCTAGGACACTAGTCTGTGAAAATTTCTTGCATAGGTCTTCTAATCACTTCTCTTGTGGGATGAATGGTTGGGGATATAATATTAGCAAGAAAAAAATATTTTTGCTCTCCTTTGCAGTAGTTAGGTTTTTTTATTTTCCTGTTTTCACATACTTTGTTTTCTGCACATGTAGTAATTAATCTAGCAGTCTTCTTTGAGCCTGGAAAGCATAATATCTTATTGATGTAGGTCTTACGCATGCTATAAGTCAGGTTTTATTTTGATGTAGTACATAGTTTTCAAATAAAATTCAACTCATCCTTTCTTGGTTATTTTCATTTTTTTGCAATTTAACTATTAGTTTGGCACTATTTTCAAGTTGCAAAAGAATAATTTTTCTTGTGTGCAAGTACTACTATTGTCTTGTAGGGTTAGGATTATCATTGTGCACTCCTCCTCCCACCATTATCCTATTTATTTCCACCTCACAACTCTCCCAAAACACTGTCCACCGAGAATGCAATTTTGGGTTATTGAAGGCAACCCTATGCATTGGTTTTTGTGAAAGATGGGCCCTTGAGGGGTAGTAGGCTTGGAAAAGGACTCACACAACCTTTAGCTATCCTATAATACCTTCCTCTACCTTTAGACTGCCTTTACCACCCTCAGAATGCTCACGGATCCAATCCTGTAGCAATATAGGACGATCATGTAGCATCCTGTAGTAATCATGTAGCAATCTTGTAGCATCCTATCGCACCATGTCAAATTGGCTCCTAAGGGTTGATTTTTATCTGCTAGCCTTGAATAATGTCTCATAGGCTTTAAGCCCATGATTGAGGGAGACCAAATACCACCTAATAATTTCCTTTCATCCCTTACATTACAACTATGCAATTAGGGCTATTGGACAAATATATGAATTTGGTACTATAGTGATGATTTTCTTAGCTATCTCATGAAATATCTAATGCACTATGCCACTACGTGTTCTCTCTTTGGAACATAGTGATTAAAGGTTAATTACATGTTTTCTTCCTTTTTGTAAAGTAGATTAGGTTTGCTTGCTTTGATTTATGCTTCTTAATCTAGGATTTGAATTCTAAGCATTAGTATTCCATTGCATAGACTAGGTTTCTTTTATATGCAACACTTACATTCTGTAAATAAACTAGTGTTTTTATTTCTGCAGGTAGTGTAGGCTTTACATTTATGCAAATAGGGTTAGAATTTACTTTTGAGTAAGCAACATTTCTATTCCTTTGTAAATAGAGTAATATTTCCACTTTTGCAATTAGAATAGAACTTTCCTATCATGCAATTTATTTCCTTTCCAATCTAGAATGAATTGATAGAGTGGTATTTGTATGCCTTGTTTTTGTCTTGAAAGTGACATGAGTCAATCTTAACCTACTGTATTGTTGTCACTGCGACAGACACCCTCCACAATTTTTCCTACACTTGAATTTTGGAGCCTACTGAGGATCTTGTGATCTATCGTTCCATGGTCACTTTATGGTCATCTAATGTTTTTCAAAGTGTTAATTTTTCTTATAAAGTGTCAAAGTCACTTGCTCACAAATGATTTATCTTCGATGAATGCACAAACACACATATTTCTATGCATTCTTAGATAGGCCTTGCACAACTCTTGAAGGTAGGGCTTGCACAATCACTACTAACAATGATTTCACAATCCATAAGCATAGTGTACTACACAAAACATGACAACAATCAATGTGTACTCTCCATTGATAGTCTTCCTCACTTCAGTTGCAATTGTACTTCTATTTCGGTGAGTTTCCTCAACTATTGCTCTGGTGCACCTTTTATTTCACAAGTGTTGCTTTCATGTTTAAAACTATGATTTTTTTTTACATTCACTTTAACAAGTGTTGTTTTCATGTTATCTTCACTCTTGCATGTGCCACTTTCACTTTCTTTAAGCCTTTGCAAGTGTCGTTCGCACTTTTTTTTACTTTCGAAAGTGTCATCTTTTGGCATGGAAAGTTTCACACATTGCAAAAGTTGAGTTATGGTTCATTTCAAGAGGAAAATTTGGTACCAATTGCTCCTATATATCATGTATAATTGTATTAGACTCATCCCCAAAGTTTTATGCATTGTCATACTAGTGTCGTCACTATCATCTGGAGACTTTCAAAATCTCACCTAATATTTTGCAACTTAACAATATTGCCTTTGGCCATACCTTTATAGCTTGTTGCCAAGGTATCCAATGTTGTCTTTACTGAAGGCGTGATCATAATATTATGGAGCACTTCTCGGTCTACTACTTGCTGGATAAGTTGCAATGCTTGTCCATTATTATTTTTGTCTTTCTTCTATAATTCTCTCTTTACATTAGTGAGGGCTAGTTCTTCTTCTTCATTTTTAGATTCTAAAAACCCAAACTGGACATGATCCCAAAAATCATAAGCCTCAAATATAGTTACCATCCTAATGGCCCACACATTGTAATCCTTCCCTGTAAATGATAAAAACTGTGACTGAAAATTTGACAAAACCATATTTCTTTAAAAAAAACACTTCTCTTATAAAACTCTAAATTTCTCGTTTTATAATAAACTCCTATAAATTTATAAAAAAAAAATCATTTTTATAAATTATATTTATAAATCAAAATATGATCCTTAAAAGAAGCCTCTCTAAACCTTTTAAAGACCTTCCATCACACCTTTATAAAAATATTTCAAAAAATCCCTTTAATGAGCTCCACTCCTTACAAGTCTATAAAAAAGTTTTTATCACGTGTTACAAGTGTTCATATAAATCTAAATCAACCACTTTTGAATTAATAACCTTTCAAACTCTTTTAAACCTCAAATGGATTTTCAACTCGGTGCTTTAGGACTTTTCAAAACCGTATGCCACGTGACTCTTGAGCAAAACATTTTTTTTTTCGAAACGTTTTGAAATAATATACGGATTTTTTTAATATGTCATGGGATGTGCGCACCGTCGATACCACTGAGCTGCACACATAACTTGAATTTGGGCGGATTCAAAATTAAACGAAATATGCTCAGTGTTTACACTAAGGTGTGAATTTTGTCAAATTAATAACACAATTTTTTTTTTTTTTAAATCTTCATCTTTTTTCTCTGGGTTATTTTCTTACCCACTTTGCAGGCACCACGAATCTTGTGATATTTTCTCAGCTTTGATATTAATTCGTTGGAAAGACAAAGGAGCCAAAACATAAATTTCACACATAAGGCACACGAGTTGTGGCTCCTCTATTGATCACACAAAACTTGATGATTACAATGAACTTGGTGAAAGGTATTTAAACCTTTTTGACTAGCGACTCGCCTAAAATAACTTGACATGCAACAACACACTAAATTCTACTATGAATTAACTCGACTTGAAATGACTTAACTTGACTCCCTAAATTTAGCCAACTCTTTATGCATGAGTAATTAGCTTATTTTAACAAGATCCACTCACCAGCGGAAACACAATCCTCTGCAATATCCTTTCACTTTGGAAATCTTAAGCTTAGGCATATCGCCTTTTTGCGTGACAATTGTAAACGTACATGACATTGATTGACATATGAGCTTTCATGAGTAAGACCACCCAATTATGGTAAAATGTGTCTCCATTTTACCATCAAACCAAGCCATTCAATATTTGTTTCGATGTCGAGGCTGCCATTGCTCATCATATGACAATAACGAAAATACCTTCATCGTGGAGGTCTTTGTAGCATATTGTTTGTCTGTATCCACAACGATCATTTTCTACCCGCCTAATGCGCATATTCACATTCATTTCATTCCTTCAATTGATTATAACTTCTTAATCATACATTTCCATCTTTGTCTAATGTTCTAGAGGAGGTTGTGAAAATGAATCAACCGAATTGAGAGGCCTTATGGAGATTATGAGGTGAAAACTAGTTGGCATCTCTGAATCAGTCATTGGTTGATAATGTGGGAGATGCCAACAAATCCTTCCATGCTATTTCAACCCAACCAACAAACTTGGGTGCTCGAAACATACTTTCAAGTACTCTAATTTTCTTTTCTTTTTCCTGACCTATAGGTCAGGAAAAAAAGGTTGTCAAACGTTTTATGGATGTAACCTTTTTGGGTAGATGAGATGGAAAATGTGACAAAGGAAAGTGGTGATCAACAAAGATGGTTTGTACTACTGAAAGCAGTTCTCTGGTCAAGGTAAGGTCAATGCGAAATTTTGGTGTAATGTGATGATACTCATGGATAAAGAGTGGGCAATACCTGTTGGTGGTGAATGTTATGAAGGGGAAAGACAACGAAACTATGGAAATAGAGGAACCCACATAAACATTTATAATATTTCAATTAGTAAACTAAAATAAGATAATAAACTAAACATTTAAACACAATATAATTTAACGCATCATACTTAAGAAGGGGAACATGTGTCATTCCCAAATGAGCTTGGCTCCTCCCCTATTGTTACCACAGCTTGTAAAAGCATTTAATGAACACTACATTATACTAATAACTAAAAGAATATATACTATGGACTATAAACATATGAAATTTTTTGCAAGAAGGGGTAGTTTTATTTTACAATACCTAGCTATGTGGTACATCGAATGAATAAGCGACATCAATTGTAGCAATAGTGGTCGAAATTGGCACTAATGCATGTATAGGGTTATGGAGGTTTTATGAAGGAGTAGAAATTGCTTACACCATATATTCAAATAAATATAGAAAAAACACAATAAAGTTCATAAATATATACATACATATATAAAGAATGCAAAGATGGTCAAGGTAATATGGCCTCTATTGGTCAAGCCTTGCTCTAGTGTTAGATGGTCCTATATCCCTTACAACATAGTTTCCAGTGGTTCCTCATGTGATGATGCCACCAAGTTGCCAAACTACACTAGCATGCAATTTAATGAAGACTGTGTTACTTAGGTCTCAACAATGGTATCAATAACTGGACTATATTAGAAAGAGGGGTTAGACTTCCCTCCAATTAGAGGAGGACCTAGTTCTAGGTTGCACCTAGAATTTTGTCTATCTTGTAGAGACCCATGACCCAACCCATTGGAATTCCCTCATGTCAACATAGTTTACATGGAGTCTTAGGCAAAACTCTACCATCACTTCCTCAAGAAGTATAGAGTTGCCTCTATATTATCACAAGGAGGTTTATCAATACCATAAACCATCTATCCATCCAATTGTCCAGAAATGATTGGTAGGTGCACCAATCTATACAAATGCATTTTTTAGTTACAAATTTTGGTTGATTTTATTTTGGATCAACAAAAAAAGACAACAATTCTTGTTTAGTATTGTTGAGTTCTGTAATTTGGCTTTATTTAGATTGATTCTATCTAGTGTTCATACCTTATAGGCCTATAATAAAAAATATTGGTTGACTAGATTTGGGCATTTCATATGGATGATAGAATTGAGTTAAATGACCTTGCAAGAGACATTTGTAATAGCTCTCTAGTGTTTTCGAAATCTTGTTGGATTTCTTGGTTTTGGTTTGTTTGTTCTACATTTTAGTTTGGTGATGGTGAGCTTGGCTTCTAAATAGGTTCCACATTATTCGATTTCCCTATAATTTAATACAAATATTGATGTTTAGGGTATTAATTTGGTTATTTAAAATAAAAACATTAGAATGCTTACCTAGAACCTAAGGACAATGTATGGTGTTGATTTGGTGCTCAAGATTGTTTGGGGAGAAAGAAACTTTCTCATTGACTACCAAAACACATCACATGGTCCCAATTCAGTAAAAAATGGGGTTGCAAGTAGATAAATAAAAATTATTATTAAGAACTCAAGCATATTCTTAGAGTTTTTGAATGTTCTTGAGCATGTAGATGTTCAAAGTGTATGCACTTTCCTATCCATAGTGAGTTTTCAACTTGACTAGCATCGTAGTTGGCAACTCTGTGCTTTCCGAGCCTAAACACCTAGGAATGTGTGCATATTCCTAAGAACACATACACCTTCTTGCATGCACATGTTCTTAATGACCCCATTGCAACTTTTAGGGTCATAATATCTATGTGCCCACCATATACATGCATTCGATATTGTACTTACAAGTTACAAGATTGAAACTACTATTTAAACTTTTAAGAAGATATTACGCTTACCTTTGTCAAAAACTAAGTCGCCTTCATTATTGAACTTTCCTTCTATGGGTTAATTCTATTGTGTGTATGTACAAGTCATCATGCTAGAGTTTGGCCACTTAATTACTCCATTTCAAACAACATCCATTCATAGTAAGCATCAAAACACACACTTGATCATACATCTCACATATGAAGTTACTAAAATTAAAAAAAAAATCATAAGAATTAATTAAATTATAATGTTAGTTAAAATAATAATTAAATAGTATAAATAGTATTATCATTATTATTAAATAGTATTATACACACATAATTAATTAATTAATTGTCGAAATTCTACAAATCTCACTCTGAGACTTGTAAGAAATTGACTATAGATTAACCCGATAATGCAATATAACCAAAGAAAAATATTATAACCTACTTTTACTATCAAGCAATTTGCGGAAGCTTAAAGATTGAGCAAGATTGAGCTGAACACATATAAACAGAAGAAGAAGAAGAATCAATGCACAATACACATGAAAATACCTTGGGGAAAGCCTCAGCTAAAAACCCCACTATCTGTATTATCGTACAAGGTGAAAATACATAGGAATTATACAAAGCCTTAGCTCTCATAGATAGCCAACTCTCAGTACAATCCTCCCATATGCTTACAGGCAATCAAAGCTTCTCAGAAGCCTTCTCCTCTGCCCTCCAAGGTCCTATTTCCTTGCGCAATTCCTTTGTGATGATCTCCTTCACCCAGTGGAACACTGCTCTAACACACTATCAGAACTGTGCAATCCTCAGGGAACCTTTCCTTGACTGCATGCATGAGTTTCCTTTATAGGAAAACACATGCAACTGATAATACACTGTCTTTTACATTTAGCTCAACTGGGTCTTTCGTAGAATAGACATGCATGAGCTTCTGATGAGGGAATCTTCAATTATCTGGAGTACACTCATTGAGTGCATGCATGCATCAACTCACTGATAACTCACAATTAGTTCCTCAAACAATTTGGAACTAATTTAACTAGACCTAACTCAGTAAACTGCACTAACTAATTACAACTCAAATATAACTCAATCTTATCTCTTTAATTAAGGGATAATCTCCTTAATTTAAGGGATAACTCTTGCATGACTTCAGAAAGACTTCTAACTTGAATTTATTCAAGTAATTAATCCATAATGAATTAATTAATTATTTCCAACCAGCGAGTGAGACTAAATTCGATTTTAATTCACAATTTTAATTCAAGGACAAATTAAAACTGGAATATTATGGATTCTATTTTTATCATTTCTTGTTGCTATTTTCAACATTAATGATAAAAGGAAAAAAAAACATGTAACAAGATTTTTAATCATGGATATTCCCCCACTTGATCATGGAGAATTTTAATCTTAAAAGGGTTTGTTACAATAGCATGGGCCAAATGCCATAGCTTACCAATACCACCTGCCAAAAAAAACCATAACTCACTTCCTATGACACTTGTTCATATAATATTAATTAATGAATTTAATTAAAAGAACAAAAAGACACAACTTCTTTGCAAATAAATTTCTAACCTTTCGTATATATTATTAAGAATATTTTAAAATATTCTATGGAGATTACATCCTTATTATCCACCTAATAATATTAATAAATAAATAAAATTTATAAGTTTTCCAAAATAAACATACCTATGGACAATATAAAACAAATTCTCCATTAAATCTTTAAAAGATATTTTATACTAGTAATTAACATAAAAAATTTCTTATAATTAATAAAAATATTATTTGAAATCCAAAATTTAAATTAATAATTTGATTAGATAAAATTTAATACAATTTTGTTTTTTAAATATTAACTTCATTTTCATTATTATTGTATCGATCGTGGAAACATATAATAGAAAGATACTAATTTCATTTTTCATTCTCTATAGATGATTAATAGAAGGGGATTAAGTTCATTTTTCATTCTCTATAGATGTTATAGGGACAATAGACTTTACTACGTAAATGTTGCATTGATGTCCGAGAAAACCACTCAGTTACCGGAAAACATGTTATCTCCCATTCAATATCCATTTCGATGTACAGTCTGTAACTGGTCATCATATGACAACACCGAAAATACCTTCGTCGTGGAGGCCTTGGCAGCACACTGTTCCTCCACATCCACAGCCATCACGTTCTACCCGCCTAATGCGCATCTTCACATTCAAATGGTTCCTTCTCATCTCATTCCTGCAACTCATTATAACTTCAGCCGAATCATACATTTCCATCTCCGTCCGCTGTTCTTGGGCAGCTCTCAATGACCGCTTAAGGTGGAGCTACGACGCACTAGGCAACACTGATGTCAATCTCCAATTGTGCAGACTCTAAAACTGAATCAACCGAATTAAGAGGCTTAGCAGAGATTGCAACGTGCAAACTGGGTGGCAGCTCTGATCCTCCGTGATCAGATATTAAGGGAAACCAGTCGTTTATTGATAATGTGGGAGGCTTAGCTATAACATTTCTAGCTTCCAAAATCTCCAAATTTATAGCCATACCCTTGACTATTGCCCTTGCATAGGGATGTATTCTACTAGTCATTGAGGCAAGTTTTGTGTATCAGCCAGAAGCTTATAGCACTAACAACCTTGAGCTTTGCCGCACACTTATAGCACAAACCGCCTTCAACTTTGCAGCACTAACAGCTTTGAGCCACTTCTGCATGCTTAATACAAAGCATACCTAGTTATATACAAGTATACTGAGAAATGCTCTGATTTTATGTCTATAATATTAAGTCTGCAATGAACTTATTGGATTCTATTGAAAAGGTTTTTTTTGGTTATAGGAGGTTTTGGTAAACATTCCAAATTAGTAACTAGGATTTCTAGGGTGGAAACTACGGATTCCATAGAGTTGCGGTGCTCTGATACCATGAAGAGGTTTTCGTTACACCAAAACCCGCAGGTTTTGGTAAATGTTCCAAACCAATGACTAGGATTCCCAGTGTGGAAATTACAGATTCCATAGAGGTGTGGTGCTTTGATACCATGAAGAGGTGAAGAGGTGAAGAGGTTTTCGTCACACCAAAACCTGCAGGTGTTGGTAAACGTTCCAAATCGGTGACTAGATCCCATGGTAGAAATTATGGATTCCATAGAGGTGCCGTGATTCTTCCAACAGTCCCCTCAAACGCAACTAGGGGGAATCAAACCTGGATCCAGGCTCTAATACCATGAAAAAGTTTTCTGTTACACCAAAACCCGCAAGTTTTGGTAAACATTCCAAACCAAAAACTAAAATTCCCAAGATAGAAATTACAGATTCCATAAAATTACCGTGATTCTTCCAACATCTATTTTATCTCTATAATATTAAATCTGCTATATAAGCGTATGGATTCTACTTTCGTGAAAACGTGTAGTTGAATATGCAATAGCACAATCCATCCGATTTTCTTTCAATAATCTATTCACTACTTGTTTGTCCAAATTGTGTTTGCCGGCCACTGGACTGATTGGAGGGGTACGGATTATGTAAATAACAATATTATCAATGACTTTCTCCCACTGGTTTATTGGCTAATGAATCAAATGGCTAATGAATCAAATTCAATGCTTAGAATTTAAATAATGACGTAACATTTGGGTCGAAATCTGGAAATCTTTTTTTTTCAGAAGAAAAATCTTAATGTTATATTCTGGAAAATATATGGCTGCTTTAGAAGAAGCGAAATACATAAAGGGCTTTTTCAAGAAAAGCCTAACCCAGATGGAAAGAAACGGGTACCGGAGGCCTGTTAAAAACCCCTGACAAAGAAATCTGGAAATCTTTGTCATTTAGATTTTACAGTCTTGAGAAATGAATCAATTTAGATTTTAAAGTGTTGAGAAATGAAAGCGAATTAGAGAGCAATTTCATTACATTACATTATACGTTTGTTTTACGTGATTGTAATTTTGTTATTTTAAAAAGCGTTTTTAATCTATAAATAATTTTTACACTACATTATAAACATAAGATAAAATGAACACTTTTATATTTCAAAAACAAAAATTAAGTTAAAATAATATTAGTATTTTTTATATTTATTGGTACTATAAAGATATTGGATATCTGAGGAAAGAATTGAATTTATTTGAATTTATTTATAGTTTATTGATTATTTGTAATTTAGGGTTGTCTTAGTTTCTAATTGGCCAGTTCACACATAAAAACGAGAGAGTAGACATTATATATCACCTGTCTGCTAGCCTAGCTTTGAAGATATAATTTGGAAAGAATAATAGATGATGGTGATTCATGTTTTTAGCTCTCTGCACCAGCGAGCTTTTGGGTATCATAATTTTGATCGAGTGTTTTGTAATCGGTCCCACTGACAATAAAAAACATTGAACTCATGGCTTTGTTGTCGTTGAGTGGTGGTAGAAGGTTCATTTTCAAAGCCTGTATCATCATTTAATCAAGCATCGAGAGCCGCAGAGGGCCTATACTTCACTACATTTTTTTCCTGAATGCAGTTAAGGTAAGAACAGTGACACAAGGTTGGCTTTCATACCATTGATTTTTTTGGTGTTTCGAGTGTTGACTAGCGATTTTGGAGCCATAAGATCTTTAATATGAAGTCCAAATTTGTCTTTTGCCTTTCTGGGGCCTTCAATGATTAAAATTTCATAGAAGCACAAAATTTTGTTTTAAATTTGTAGACGGAGATCCAGTGTTGGTCATCTTAGTGGATGAACAATATCATTTTTATTTTATTTTTTCGTTTTTGACATGTGAATGTCACAGTGATTCTGTGATAGTTTTGTCGATCTTTTAACGAAAGCGTACGTGATTTACTATCATTAAGAATAAATTAAAACATTACAGGGAACTCCCAAACTCTGTCCAAGAAACGTTTGGTACCATTCCTTAGGGATTCAAAAACTATTTTAGAAGCAGATTTCCAAGGCTACTCATTGGATTCTACAAAGTTGAGAAGTGTTTTCAACGCAACTGCAATAGAGAGTAGATTCAGTGTTTTTACGGCTTGTGATCAAACAAAAGTTTTATATAATACTAGTGACTCTGGGTGCCAAGTGAATTTAGGAGGAAATACAAAGCCATCAATTGGTGTTCCATTTTGAAGGTCGGTCATGCTAGTTGGAGGCTTTTCAATTCCTATATTGTAGTTGTCATATTAGAATTCAAATTTATGATTAAAAGCTCTCCTTCATCTATATTTTATTTCATTGTAAATGAATGCATTATTGATTTAACGTGACACCTCAGTGACACCTCAGATTGACTAAAATGACTCAAATTACAAATATATTAGATATATTAAAAAATCTTAATAGTTCTACTGCTGATGACACTGTATATATCAACAAAGTAAGTCTTGTTGATATTACATTCCGTTTACATGATGCATTGGAGACAGTCCAGATTGAGTCTCAAGTACAACGAGATGATCCTAATTCCAAACAATAGTTGAAGAGTATTGAAACCACTTTAGAAGCAAATTTGGATGCAACAGAAAGTCATGTTCTGGAAAGGGTATGCAAGAGTCATCTGCATACATATGTGAATCATGTCGTTCCCAAAACATTTATAAGACCGTGGGAATAAATTACCCATAACAAACACAACATTGGTTTGGGATATAACAAGGATGTCTTGGATGAATCTTTTCATATTCCTTATTTTCTAAACCTATAAAATTTCGTAGTGCTGGATTTCAGGATCATGTTGTTTCAGAACAAATTGATTGGTGCGAAAATTGTCACATAGTTGGACATGTGAAAGATTAGTGTTTTGATCTTCACTAGTGTGAGCATTGTGTTAAGCGCAATCACCATTCAAACAAATGTTCCAGAAAGAAGACTATTGCAAGAAAAAAACTAAATTTTGGATGGATTGCCAAGAATATTTACATGTCGTACCACAGGCTATGTTTGAGAGTGTTGACCAACCTTGCAGTGATGAATAATACTTCATCTTCTCACCCTGTATTTGACAAGGGGGGAATTGATAGAGTTTTGATGGTCTGCTATAGGTTCAAAGATTTTCCAAGTGAGCCTAAGTCATCGTTCCACAAGTGAGCCTGAGCCACAACCTGTACTAGTTAGAGCCATTGTTGTAGCTAGAGAGACTTCAGTTTTTTTGCTGAATGAGTTGTTTGTGAATGGGAACTTCCAGATTTGGAACTATTTGAGGAACTACGTTGATGGTTCTAGAGTTAATGGTCACCTTAAAACCACATTTTTGGTTTCTCTGAGAACTGCGATGAAGGTTCCAGAGTTGGTGTTGGTTGAGACATTAAGTTCTCCCACATTAGTTTGCGGTCATCCTTAAAAACAATTTCTGAGAGACATTCAACTCTTGGCTAAGACAAATTTTTGCATTTTGATCTCTCATTCTTGGACATTGATACATCACTTCGAATTAACATGGGAATGTTAAACAACTAATCCTCAGGATTGGATTTATGTTATGGTGAGTGGTTATTAGAGCCCAAAAAGACCCGAAAACTGAATCAACGATTTCTTATATGTATTAATATGTACACATTATACATCATTCATGAATATATATTTGTATTTGGTTTCCAATATTTTTTATCTAACAACTTAACATTTTATCCGTTGATCTATAGTTTATAGTGAAGTTTCCATTTTTTAGTGTTATAGAATATTAAGCTTCAAAACACTATTATATCTGATGAGCATTAATTTTATCCTATAACTCACTCTTCCAATCATTCATTATGCTTTGTTAGTCATATATTTTTCTTTTTTTTTCACTGTTTTTCAATAACTTTAACTAAAATGCTATTATTTTTCATTCATATTCAATAATTTAACTAAAATTTTATTATTGTGCATTATCATTTTTTATATGAATATTCAATCATCTTCTCAATTTTTAATATACATAATTATATATATTTTTTTAAATAATGAATTTCCACATTCACTAAATTTAATTTTATATATTTATAAATCTATTTAATTTCCACACTTCACATTTATCAATAAACTTTTGAAATTAAAAAAAAATCGCAAATATAAACTCATACTTCTATTATAGGGTTATGTATTTGCCAAGTTAAAGAGCAATGATGGGTAGTCGAAAGATATTAAGTGTAATATCGGAAATAAACAAGGTTGCCCCCTCTCCCCTACCCTATTTGGCATTTATATCGACAAGCAAGGGTTCCTTAAACCATGGACTCAAAGCCTCATTATCCCTATTTTTAAAAGTGGGGATACAAATAACCCCTCTAATTATTGTACAATTATGATTAGCCCTCTCCTAGCCAAGTTATATGGTATTATTTTGGAAAGTAAGTTGAGCATATGGCTTGAAAGTGAAGGTAAGCGGGTTAAAGCCTAAGTGAGTTATAGAAAGCGGCACTCAACAACAGACCACCTCGTTACGCTTAGGATCATTGTGAAGGAATGCTGCAATGATAAATCCAATCTCTTTTGTTGCTTTGTGGACTTCAGAAAGGCTTTCAATACAGTTCCTAGAAACAACCTTTGGAACATATTAGAAGAGCTAAAGGTTCCTTTTGAGTTGAGAGTTGCCGCTATAAGGTTATACGAGAATGTAATTGCCAAGTTAAAGAGCAATGAGGGGTGGTCGAAAGATTAAAGTGTAATATCGGAGTTAAACAAGGTTTCCCCCTCTCCCCTACCCTATTTGGCATTTACATCGACAAGCTAGAAGGTTGTTTAGAGGAAGCAGGATGTGTTGGCATGATCTTTGCTAGGATAGTCATCATCCTTCCTCTCTACGTTGAAGATATTGTTCTTCTCGCAAGTTTCCCATCTGATCTTGATAAGCAACTTATACTTCTTAAGGATTTTTTCTTTACCATGGGTATGATTGTCAACACTGACAAAGCAAAAGTTATGATTATCAAATCCAAGAAGGACACTTACACTAATTTTATGTATGACCATAGTAACTTGGAGGAAGTGTCTTCCTAATAGTACCTAGGAATTGATATTCATCACAAGCTCAACTGGAACTATAACATTGAGAAAAGGATTAGTGGGGGATGGAGAGATTATTTTGGTCTTGAAAATAATTGTAAAACAACAAACCTCGTAATGTGGGATAGAAAGAAGTTCCTCTTTGAAACTTTAGTCACCCTGGTTATCTTATATGGATGTGAGGTTTGGGGCTGTAGCATCTCTAGAGAATTCTGGAGAAAGATTGAGGTAATCCAGAAGCGTTTTATAACGTATAACCTCAAAATTGAAAGCAACACACCCTATCCTATTCTCCTTATAGAATTGGGTCTTTCCCCTATCGAGAGCCTAGCTATGACTAGGCTTCTGCTGTACAAGCACAAACTCAATAACATAGGAGACCATAGACTTCCCAAGCTAGCTTTAAATTCCAATCAAAACACCCTAAGCCTCAAACGAGGTTGGTATAAAGACACCAGGGCTTGGTTAAACCATTGGGAGATCGACGAGAATGTTGCATTGCAAAACATTAATAACATTAAAAATATTGTTACTTCTAAGTTCAAAGAAAAAATGTTGCGTGAGAAAGATTTAGTAGCTAAAGAAAATTAAGATATTATAAGGAGGTCATCAACCCCACCCTAGAAGATCAAAAGTATCTATATGTTTTAACTAGCTCAAAGAAGAAAATTAATATAGCCAATATTAGAATGAACTCTCATGACCTCCATAGTGAAAGGGGTTGTTGGGCAGTTCCTAAAACACCATGGATAGAAAGGTTCTGCCATCCCTGTGAGAATACAAACATCGAGGATGAAAATCACTTCCTCTTAGAGTGCCCCGCGTACAACCACATTAGATCTCAGTTTCAAAATCTTTGTTGCAATACTGACCTTCCTAGCCTTTTAGGTTGTCAAAATTAGAGTGAGCTCGGGAGGCTTCTCTCCAAGCTTTTTGAGCATAGGAATAAAATCTTAAATCAAACTAAATAATTCGTTTCTTTAGGTCCGATAGACCAAAGTTTGGTTTGAGTGGACATTAACCACCATCATCATCATCATCATAAAATTATTTATATGGAAAATGAATAATATATTTAAAATAATAAAATTAAATTTATTGGATTGATGTCCTTGACGATGGCGGCGACTAGGTTCTGCAGCTCTGTGTCCTCTGACTTCTCCGCAGCCCGGGATTGCAGCCTCCCCGCTGCGCTTCCCCCCCCAGGTCCAGATCCTGCTGGTGATGGATCAGTCTTGTGGATCTTGCGAGGCACTTCTGTGGAGCAGTTTTTTGCAGACGGAGAGGCGGTCTTCAGAACCGGCGTCCCTCACCAGATCACCTGTGTCGGCTCTTGCCAGGCGCCCAGCAGGGGTTTGTGCATCTCTACGCTTGAATGCCGCATCCTGTCTGCGGCTCAGCAAAATTTCCCTATGCCTGAAGGATCATTTTCGTTTTCTGTAATGATGTCCATACCCTGTTCGGTCCCTTTTCCCCAGATCAATTTTTGGGCCGGAAGCTGGGCTTATCCTTTTGTCCCATTTCTCTCGGTTCGATTCCTCTCAAAGCGACCTTCAATGATTAGAAACCTGAACCTGCTTACAGAATATTTTAGTATCAGAATATCTGGAAAATGCCTACGCAGGAAGGATGCGTGGAAACTGTTCAACAAAATACTTCAAAGAGAATGGATTTGTGGGAATGGGTTTCAAGAAAGCAGTTGTGCGAAGCAGCCTCCAGAGGTTGTCCTACCTCAGCTCAGTCAAGCAGAAATTACGGAAAGCATTCAAAGTGCTGCTGCAAATGAGAAATCAACCAGCTTTGAGGAATCCACTGTGGGCACGACGGGTGCCTCCCCTCCTCTCCTTCCCCTGCGGCAAATGCAGGAAAGGAAGACCCTTCATAGCTCCAGCAGCCTGTTATCTCAGATCTGTAGAGGCAAGCAGAACCCCGGTCACTCTGCCTCATTCCAGATCTTGATCAAGCTCATCTCCGGCAAAACCCTGCTTCACTGGGTGAGCGCGTCGGATCCAGTGCAAAACCTCAAGCAGGAGTTGGAATTCAAGCTGGGGATCCCCTCTGCAGCTCAGCGACTCCTCCACGAAGGTAAACATCTCGAGGACCTTTACCCCCTGTCGTTTTACAGCATTTTCAGAAATTCCTCTATTGCTCTTACCCTTCGTCTAAGAGGGGGCGTGGCAGGACAATCATCCTCAGCTAAGGCGTTTTCCTACAAGGACGTTGTCCATGCGAAGTTGCCCAAGAGCTCAGCTCATCCTGCTCACGCCTCCAAGCCATTTCTAGTGGACAAAATGGAGGAAACCCCCTCTATAGAAATAATGCATCCTGGGCTGGATGAGCAGACTCAGCATTTTATGGAATTTGGCATTATCTGCAGGTTTAATGGGCTATGGCCACGCACAGCAGACCTATACCAATGGCTCCACGCTAACTGGACCAACAACTGCAAGGTCCTTCTATGTTCAAAGGGATTTTTCATAGTAGTGTTTGCCTTTGTTGAGGACTATCAAAAAGCCCTAACTGGGGGCCCTTGGTTCTGGGGAGCAACTGGCTTATGCCTCACGCCTTGGTTCCCAGATTTCGATCCCTTTACAACAGTTATTACCAAACTCCCCATCTGGGTCAGACTTCCAAACCTCCCAGCGAATCTATGGCACTTTGCGGTATTCCAAGGGATTGGCAACTCACTAGGCCGCCTCTTAGACACAGACATCTCTAGAGGGGAAAAGGGCTTATACACTTTTGCCAGGATTTGTGCAGAAATAGACATAAGCAAAGGACTCCCGGACCAGATCAATCTCAAAATTGGAGATTTTTATTGGACCCAAACCTTGGATTACGAAAATACAGCCTTTTGTTGCCAGAACTGCCATCATACAGGTCACCTTCAGAGCTCTTGTCCCTCGATGCCAGCCCAAAAGAAGAAAGCCAACACAAAGCAGAAGTCCAAAAGCTGGATGCCTCATGATCCGCCTCCCATGGACGATTTTGACTTCAGCTCTGATGAAGAGGAAGAGATCAAGGAAGGTGTGGATGCTGCGTCGGAACCGGATCCGTCCCAGGCAGGTCATGTGGATTCGGCCATCGCACCAGCCTCTCAGAAAAGGATCCATGAATCCTCCACCTCAGACTCAGACAAGGAAATCTCTCCTTCAGCTCTGCCCAGTTTGCAAATTTTACCAGCTCAGCAAAGCCCTCCTGAGTGGGTTAAAGTTGGTAAAAAGAAAGGGAAAAAATGTAAAACAGTGGATTCTGCACATGTTGGGTAGAATCCTCTGTTCAAACCCTGCTCTTTTGTTTGTCTTGTTTCTTCCTGCTCAGCTCTGATATCTACTTTCTTTCTCTTAGGAGCCGAGGTGGACTTCCAATCCTTTCCGGCTGCCTTTGTTCTTGCTTCTCCTGTTTGTAACTTTTCCCTCTACTATACGTTCTCTTAATAGATTTAGTTTTTTACCGAGAAAAAAAAATAAAATAAAATTTATTTAAAAAATAACAAATACTTCCATATTAGGTTAGGATGGAAAGAGATTATGTTAGTTTTTAGTGAGAAATTATTAGAAGTTCTAATTTTAAAATAAGTATTATTATTAATTTTTTTCAATGAAATAAATTAATATACATACAAAAATATTAATAAGTTAATTTAGGTTATGTTAAAATAATTAAACAAATATGTTTTATTTTACTGCTCGTTCCCTATCAATCAATTTTCACCGGTGGCATATGTGTCTTGTGTTTACTTGTTAATTTACTTTTATATAATTATTTAATATATTTATAAAATTAAATGAATTTATTTTAATATATTAATCAAAATTTTAATAATGTAAGAAGATTTTAGCTAAATGGTTTGGTAAAAATTCATTCTTCATAGTGAGTTTGATTCTTTGATGAAAAGTTTCTCATATGATAAGTTTAAGTCTCTAAAAACATTTTGTAATTGGCCCATTTGTAATATTTATGAAATAGATTTATTTGGTTTAATAAAAAATAGTTGAAAAATTACTAATTCTGATTGAAAAATCAAAATAATCAATAATAACATTTACAAAATATATTTAAAAAAAGATTTAATTCTTTTATATAACTATAATTTAATAAATAATATATTAAAATTAATATAAAATAATAATATTAAAATAATAATATTATGATATTAATTAATGTTCAAATAATTATAATAAATTAATATCCAATAATTATAATAAAACTTAATTTAAAATTGTAATTTTAAAGTTTAAAATATTTAAACTTAATTCCATCGCATAATGTATTAATTTTTTTTTAACATATTTGGACAACGCAATTAAAAAATATTTATTAACCGTATTAGCTTATAATGTAGGCCCTACGTTGACATGTGGTGTCCGTAAGGGATTCACACTCACATTAAAGTTACCACCAAAGCAGCATTACATTTTTAGCACCGAGCAAACATCGGTTGTTTAAGCAGCACAAGAAGAGGCACAGGCAGACATAGAGGTGGCAGCAGGGGAGAATTCATTAGAGTCGATTTCGTTGTTTACTTAATGCATTCATCAGCCGTTGATTCATTTGACCAAGCGGCATTCCAGGGTAAGTATTTAGTTTTATCATAATTTTTTTTCTCTCACTTGAATTGACAAATTTTCACAATATTGTTTTAGCTTGTACGAGGCAAAGATAGCTAGAGCATGACACAGGGGAAGCTCCTGAACAATAGCACAAAGAAAAGATTCCTAAAGCAGAATATTTATTTTTGGTCCCTTTGATAGCGGTAGTAAATTGGCCAACACAATGTACATCCCTCCCTCTATGAGGGGAAGGGAATTTGATATCAACAGCAATTGCCATATCTAAATCTCTGGTTTTCTTTTTGTAACTTCAATTATATCTAAACTTTTCACATTAATGCTGCTGGTTTGTTTATTTTTTCCTTGTTTCCAGCTTTTCTTCGATTATATAGATAAGCTGCATTTCATTGAGTGCAAAGGGCAGAATAATATTATACAAGGTACATTGCAGCTCATTGTCAACATCGCCTTATTTGTGGTCTTATTATGATTTGATTTTTTAAAATAAAATTGCATTTTGTAACTAATTTTTTGATTAATTCTAGACTTTTACGAGCTAATAGTGCTTTCTTTGTTTATGTATTTTTGCTTCCAACATCTCTGTTAGCATGTACAGCGGATAGAGGACTGAGTGCAAAGGTAGAGTGAGCACTACTGCAATGGAGCAACGTTTTTGATGTACTTTGCACCTGTTCTTTAATATATTCTACTTTGCTTAGTTTGCTTGTGTTGTAATTGATAGTATTTATTTTGGGTTAAAAATGCAAAAGCTATTTTTAATTTCTTGCTAAGTGATTAAATAAATAGCAACGAGGATTAGGTTAACATGTGAATGCTCTCTAAATCAATCCTAATGAAACATAGGCTCAAAAGGGACTTTGGACAAATACACACTTTGAACGTGTTTGACTATTCTTGTTGCAGATTACCATGTTTCACACTTAGTCTTACTACTCCTAGGGTCATTTCGTCTAGTCAATTACTAAATATTAATAATGCAAGGTGAAGAATTAGAATGAAAATTTATTTGGTAATTTCCATTCCCATTTGAAATGTGATTATTTATGTTGGATTTTTTGGGGTAGTTTGTGCACTCTTAGTACATAATGATCAAATCAATGAATAAATTGGAGCTCTTCTTATTTTTTATTTTTTGAATATTTGGCTAGTTTGTGCACTCCTAATACATAATGAATCAATGAATAAATTGGAGCTCTTCTTCTTATTTTTTATCAATTTAGCAATTCATCTTTTGTTTGCCAGCTATATTGACCTCATTGGTTCCTTCATTAATAACCTTCTCTTCCAATGTTTCTTTTGTTAAACCTTGTCTTTGGCTTTCTTAGCCATGGTTGCACTGTCATTCTCTACATATTTTTCTATGTAGATCTAGAAGTATTATTGCCTTCCTCCATTAGAGTTGTGATAATTGAGGATTGAACTTGAAATCTATTTCTCTCTCAAAAACCACCCTCCTCTATTCGTTAAAACCACTCTTCTCTATGTTTATTCATTTTAGCCGACGTGTATAGTGGACATATATGGTATGTGGCATATATGGTGTGTCGGGTTTATTTATTTTATCTGATGTGTATGGTAGGACCTAGCCATGACCATGTGTTCAATTAGCACAAAGCTTGGTGTGTTGGGTTATTTATTTTATCTCAAGTGTACGTTGGGACCTATTCATGACCCATATGTTCAATCAACTTAGAGTTCAGTGTGTCAGGATCGTACTTTGCTTGGGCCACACCAACCCTTCACATGGGTGGATTTTATTTTTGGTGTCTCCACTTAACTACTACGAGTTGAACCATAATTTATTTATAGAATGAAACCTTCGAAATCCAATTGCCCTAGTGGGATTTGACATTAATAAAATCTATGTTGTTTGTATTAATATTTATTCGGTTATTGAAAAAGTAATCTACAAATGTAATCTTTAACTTATATTAATATATAGCATTGAATAAAAGCGATGGCTGGGAGCTATGCATCCATCTTTTGGTGGTTAGGGTTTCCCTAGCCACCATCAACCCTGGTTCGATCCATTTGCAGGCGCAATTGTACCTTGTAAGATTTAGCAACCTCTGCATAGTTAGGGATAAAATGATGTAGGAAATTAGCCTTCCCCTGCAAACTCTACAACTGATGAAAAGAAGAAGGAGGTGGGAGATTCAGAATAGCCTCGACCTTAAGTGGATCGAAACGAATACCCTCCTTAGAAACGACAAACCCAAGGGTTCTGCCGGATTCGACGCAGAATATACACTTATACGGATTGATACGAATACGGTAATGTATACAACAAAGAAAAATCTGGCGGAGGTGGTTCGGATGGTTTGTGCACTTAGCTAAATGCGCTAGAAGATCATCTAGATAAGGTTGAACAATGTGTCTGATGTCATTAAACGCATAGGACATTGCTCGTTGGAAAGTTGCACCGGAATTTTTCAGACCAAAAGGGAGATTTTTGTAAGCAAAAGTACCCTACGGACAGATGAAGGAAGTTTTGTGTTGATCGACAGGCGAAATATTGATCTAGTTGTAGCCAGAAGATCCCTCATAAAAGAGAATATCTCACTCCCAGCACAGTCGTTGATAAGCTGGTTAATAAAGGGAGTAGGATAGCTATCTTTTGGACATGCGCGATTGATGTCACGATAATCAACACAAACCTTAATAGTGCCCTACTTTTTGGTCACAGGGACAATGTTAGATACCTAGTCTGTCAGTGGAATAAGATAAATGAACCCAGCCTTGAGAATTTTTCAACCTCTCCCTTAATAGCAGCTGCCTTTCTAGGGTGCACGAGACGTAAACATTGACGAACTTGTTTCGCATCAGGATACATAGGTATCTCATGTACCAGAATACTCGGATCAATACCGGGCATTTCCTCATACGACCAGGGGAACACATTGCGAAACTCTTGGAAAAATATCGATGCAAAGCTGGATCTCTTCGTAAGAACAAGTCACTCCAATGTGAATATTTTCAACAACCCCTACTTTAACAAAGATGTCAATGGGCATGGTTTGCATAATATTTCTCATATTCCCTTCTAAAAAGACCTGATGAGTGAGGACAGGCATCTGAAGCGGTTGAGAAGGAACATGGGAAGCAAACTTATCCCGACAGGCAGTCATGGGCCCATGGCCTGGGAGAAACGAGGAACGATGATGATTATCGACCCAAGGAGGATCGTCAAAATACATATTCTCAAGAATCGCATCATCAAAAGGAAATGTCTCTCATAACGGATCCAGAGAAGCAATATCTCCAAGCCAGGGGGATTGCACATACGTGTCGTGAGATCTACTCGAAGGAGTAGAGTCAGAAGATGAAACTGAAGCTAAAATGAATTCAGCATAGTTGAGCTCTACAGGGCTCAACGACATAACATCACCCCATGAATCTACTTGATCGAAGGGGGGAATCACCCAGGGATCAGGACTGATAGAGATCATATTAACTGAGGCGACATTAGGAGGTGGGAGTGAAAAAACGTCCATAAGGGTAGGATCTTTAAAGAGTCCAGCACCCACACTCTCATAGGGAATATTGGTATGCTCCACAAACAGAACATTGCCATCCGAGGAAGAGGAAGCGAAGAAGGACGACTAATCGACCGTAACAATTTTCCCTTGATGAGGAAAATGGAGTACATGAAATAATGATGAAACCACGGCACACATAGCTTACATCCAACTTCGACCTAGCAGAAGGTTGTATGTCAGATTAGCGTCAACAACTTCGAATTCAACGTCTACCATCTTCCCTTCCAAGGCGATAGGCAAGCTCGAGGGAATACCAAATGGACATGAATCTCTTCCATCAAATGCTTCCAAAGTATTGGTAGATTGACTCAAAGAGGGAGAACCAATGGCCTTCCAACAAGCAACAGAAATGATGCAAGTTGAGGCTTCTTCATCAATAACAGTGCGATGAATATTCTTCAAGTTAATAATGACTTGGATGATAAAAGCGATTTAATGAGGCAAACACAACACATGATTTTCAAGATCGAATGTAATTAGCTTGGAATCGGCTCGATCAATGCCATCAATAGCGGATAGTGGCGACTTTCGTTGGGGAGGAAAACTCTGGAGAACCTTCAATGTGGACATAACCTAAGGAGCTTGGGCTAGGTCTTTGACAATACTATAGTTCTGCGTTGCATGAGCATTGGGGTTATAGGAATATTTCTGGAGAAATCCCTTCATAGGCAGTGTAATGATAGGCTCGGTGCTGGGTCGTTCAACATGAAGAGGGCTAGAACTGGATGAATGAATGTTAGAAGGTACTTCATGTTCCTTCCCAACGAATGGAACATACTCTTTCGATCGAGTACTCACATGAATAGGGGTAGTCCCAGCCATAAAAACCTGGGAGCCAAAAGTGGAAGAGGATTGAGGTTGGTCTACCACCATTTGAGTTTGTTGGGAGGGAAAAGGCTCTTAAGTATAGTAGGAGTCCTCGAAGTCCCCTTAGGCAAACGACTAACCTCAGACCGTCTAAAACAATCTTTAGTGTAGTGATCCTCATCACATATAAGACAAGGGTACTTAGTTTTGCGTTTATAACCATCATCGGCAGGAGTCCTTGTTCTTCTAATCATTTGTACCTGAAAACAACACGTAGAGAAGCACCACAAACGTAATAGGAAACAACCAAACAATCTACTTGAAGAGTCAAGGAACCTCAAGCTATCGACATACAATTTCAACATGCGATATAGGAAACAAGATATTGATTTGTATTAATATACATCAAAGTAAAACTTACAACCAAGCCTTGACGTCAAAAGTCTCCTAGAAGGGTCTCGTCGACATGTCTCTGTAAGCATTTACTTGTGAACCATCTCCCAAGGGAACAAATGACTCTCTCTTTAGTTCAAAAGGTTGATGCTAGAAATTTCTCAAACCAACTCTACTCAAACATCTCTCAAGCCAAATTACATGTGAGGCTACTTCCACACTCCAATAACAATCTCTACCTCTACTCCTCTCTTAGAAACCTGAAGCTACCAAATTACATCTAGCTATCATTCAGTTACATCCCAGCTAGTTGATCTCATTCATAGAGGAGGAATTTATAGGAGGGAGAGGTTCCATAAGAGATGGGAGGAAGAGCTAATCTCTTAGGTAGGTTGCACAAATGGTGGAACAACTATCCAAAAGTAGAGAGGCGAGCTCATCTGACCCAACAACCAACCCTAGGACTGCCCATGAAGCAATTTCATCTCGAAGCTTAGTCGAGTTGTTAAAAAACCTGCCAAAAGTAGATCTTCACGGGTGAAACACACGGACAAAGTGTCGACTTCGCCAAGGCTAGTACAAACTTAACCATCTTCGCGGGTAGGACAACTTTTGATCCGCGACGACCCAGAAATTTAGGTAAAAAGGGGTTTGCTTCAGGGATAATGAACTGAGACATTCTTCCTGAGATTACAAGGAAGGTATTGACACATAATTGGCAACATGACACGGAATAGATTTCAGTAATATGGACCGGCAGTATTCGGGATCAGGGAATGCGGGGTCGGTGACAAATTACTATGTAACAGTGGTGCAGCAGGTCTGAAATATGATATCGTAATCGGAGTTTTTACCATGACAACTCTATGAAACTTGTGATTCAGTGGATGCAATATGACATTAGGGTTGTTACCATACACTGATTGGGTCCGCATATTATATCACAATCAGAGTTTTAATGTGACAAGCCTTCATAACTTGCAACGTGAAGGTTTCGATACGACAGATGCGATACTAATTAGGACATGTTGTAATGGGACCATCGGGTCCACAACTTATATCGCAATCTATGGTTTGCAGGACTTCAACTGGCACACAGATTAAAATGGCCTTAACCGCCGCAGTTGACTGTGATCTAAGAGTTGAATATGAGATCGAAGGCTAGGATTGAGTGCGGGACTTCAGCCATGATTAAGGAAATCTGTACTCACCTACCCCCGCAGTTTCTAATCACCGTCGATCTAACAGATCTGTCGATCTCATGATCCAGATCTATTCCTCCGCCATTCTTCTTCTGCCATTAATATCCATCGATCTAACGGATTTGTTGATCTGAGGATCTAGATCAATTTTTGCGATTCACCTTTCACAAGCACTTGGGTATGATCTTCGTCGTTCATATCTTGACTCCATTATATTTCAATCGGGGGTTTGAGCAGTGTTTACATAACTTAATATAATAGAACCGCAGATAACGCAACAATATAATTTCTCTGATAAAGCGTTGATATCCTAACTCCTCCCTATAAACTGCTTCCAATAAATTGCTTCTCTTCTCTTACTGGCTTTCAATGACTTATTCTTCTTACTCTTTATCTTTCCTTGGCTTCCGATAGCTTTCCTCCTTGGTTCCACTATTTCTATTACATTTGTATGCAAACCTTGGATCCTCCATGAACAGTATTAAGAACAATGGGCATCAATAGGCAACATCATGTATTAAAGAATTTTCCATCACAAACACTGCTATATTGACATCTCCCCCTTTTCCATTGATGGCACCATTCCTTTTCTCTTCCCGTTTGACATCAATGGAAAAAGGGTGCACAAGAACTCCCCCCGTCGAACTACGCCCCTTATCATGGTGCTCCTCTTTTTACTCAAGATATAAGGATTGCTGCCTCATCATATACTAGCACATTATCCCCTCTTCATGTCTCAGAACTTCTTCATAATTCTTTCAACAATTGCTCCACTTCAATTATTCAAAACAAACTTCAAATAGTCATGCACCAAATGTCCAAGTCCAATTTTTTTTGTGCTTCTACATTGTATTATGTTGTCTCCATAGTCAGAATTAAGAGGTCTTCATAGTCCGAATCAAGAGAAAATGCCACTGAAATTGTCATTCTCTCTATCTTTCTTCAAATCAGGATTCCTTTGTATCTCTGTGCTTCTCCTTAAGTTGCCGAGCTATATTCGACAACACAACATTATCCCCCTTTTTTAATATCTAATCCTTCATTGTGTTTTAAATTCTTTCTACTAGTTGACAACTTTTTGCAATGCTTCAATTATGCTAGATTCTTCCAACTACTCTTGCTTCAAGCTCCATTCCCAGATGTGTTCGTTTGTTTGAAGGTTTCCTCTATTACTGTCCCTGATTTACATGTTCTCACATTATATTCCTGAGTCGAGACATGCAACTTATGTAATAGCAACAACATAGTTATTTTCCTATTTCTCTAGCATTGGATGGCCTTCTCTGCTGCTCCAATCTATCCTTAGTGATCAAGTGGAAAAATCTTCAACAGCAGTCCAAAGAATGGTTATAATATCATGTTCTTCAATGTAGTGCTCCTGAGAAATGATCTTTATCAAAGAATGATTGTTAATATAGCTCATCAAGGATTTCATAAGGACCCTTTCATGCATAGCTTCTACAATAATGATCAAGAATCATAGGCTCCCCCTAACTGTATGCATCATATTTTTTGGTAGAGTCTTTCCATCAAATGCTTAGATTTGTCGAAGATCAGGTCAACAACATGTGTTGTTGGTTGGAGAGTTCATGGGACTTTTGGATTGTATTTGCTTCCTTCTCCATACTTGTGTAACTTTATTATTTGGCATAGTTCTAGCTTGAGAAGGTGCATGTGCCATATGACCAATGTTATGACACTTGAAGCATTCTATGTTGTTCATGAATAAGAATTCATGACTTCTTCTTGCGAAATTGATTCTCAAAGATTAACGGGGACCATAGTGTCTATCTTTGTGGTATACCCTACAATATTTTGCCATGTGTCCAAATTTTGTACAAGGATAACAATAACTAATAAATAAACTTTGGTACCTGGGAGATGGAGATTTGCTTGATGTACTTCTGAAGCCTTTCTGCCTTGGGATTCCTTGATAATATTCATCGCCTTTTGTATTCTTGACATCATCTGCAAGTCTTCTTGGAGCGGGATTTCTTCCATTGTTGCATTGACTCTTCTCCTTGCCTTTGTTGGAACTTGGAGCATTATTGTTTCCATCAGGCTTCCTCATGTCCTTGTTGTTTGAAGTATGGTCACCCTTGCTTGAGGATTCACCTTCATAGCCAAGACCTGATTTATCAAATGGAGATCTTATATGGCTAAGCATGTCATCCAAGGCTTGAGAGCTCTTCAAGATTTTGTCCATCCCTTCAACCTTTTTCCTGAGGGAGACAATCTCTTCTTCCAATATTTCACAATCATTATTCTTCTTAGCAAGTTGTTTCTCAGTTTCTTCCTTGATACGAGTAGCTTCATTTGCTTATATTTTAAGGGAGATGATATCTAACTTCATTTTGAATATTTCTTCATTTTCTTTTGCTAGACTGCTCTCCATTTCTTCCTTGATTTTTGTAGCTTTACATGTTTTGACCTTTAGAAGGTTGAGGTTGGACTTTAGTTTGAATATCTCTTCATCCTTTGCTTTTAGTTGGTATATCATGGTGTTTCTCTCCTTTTCTGCTTCATCAACCTGTCCTTCTATGATTACCAATGCTTCCATTGTCTTCTCAGCTCCTTGTGCTAACTTTCTTGTTGCTTGTAGTTAGGATTTGAGGGAGGAAACCTCTACTTGTACTAACCAATCCCTTCCTCAATTTTTTTCAAGTTCTTGCGCCTTTATTCAAATTGACTTGACAAGATATCTTCCTATTTCTTTGCCTTATCCAATTGATCTATCATGGATATGACTTCTTCATGATGCTTTCTTTTGTTTTGATGAAATTCGTCCTTAAGCTTGGCGAGCTCTTCATCTCTTTCTTGTACTTGAAGCTTGACAAGGTCAACTTCCTTCCTTGTTTGGTCTTGGTCACCAGCTAGTGCTTTCTTCTTAAGTTCCTTGTTTTCCTTTTTCAAATTGATAATCTCTTCCATGGAAGCCATAAGTTTAGTGAGGAGATCTTCTTCAAAGTATTTTTCATTCTCTTCATCTTTTAGGTCTTCATTAGCCTTGATGTCATCAATCTTATCTTCAGCTTCCTTGATGGGCTTTGGATTTCTTCTTGTTTTCCATCATTTTCTTGACTAAAGATCATGGTCAATCCTCCTTTTGAGTGAAGGTCATGAAGTTTGTCCCATATACCCTTCGCTAATGAACATTTTCCTAAATTGTTCATTATAGAATCAGGTAGCCCATTAAAGATTGCTTTCATTGCTCTTGTAATATGTTCCTTGGATTCTCCATCCATCATGCTTTGAGCAATCACCGATTTCTAGACATCAATGCCTTGAGTCTTTAAGAAATTCCTCATTCTTGCTTCCCATATATCAAAGTTTCCATTCAACAATGGAGCCTTCACAAATTGATTGACTTCAATTTCGGTGGTTGATGGAGACACATCTTTAGGAGGATTGGAGACTTTCTTCCTTGGCTTTGCCATCTGTGTTCTAATATTCAACCTTCAAGTTGTTGGGCTTTGAGTGAAGGTACTGGCTCTGATACCAATTGTTGGAAATACTTGGGGGAGTGAATTAGTATTCCTTTTCAATTATTATTTTTACAAGTTAAATCATTTATATTTAGAACACAAAATGAACAATAGGAATAAATGATTTTATTAATATAATATTTACAATCAATCAGGTACAATATATATAAGGCTCCAACCTGTTGCTAAGCACCAACTTGGTCTTTTGTGAGGCTCCAACCTCTAGGGAACCAACCCTATCTTCTCAAGGCACCAACCTTGTGTTTAGGAGCACCAACTCCAAGGACACCAATCCTTCCAATTCTGAGGCACCAACCCCAAGGGCTATGACCCTATCTTGTCAAGGCACCAACCTTGGATTTAGGAGCACCAACACCAAGGACACCAATCCTTCCAATTTATAGGCACCAACCCCAAGGGCTCCAACCCTATCTTGTCAAGGCACCAACCTTGGATTTAGGAGTACCAACTCCAAGGACACCAATCCTTCCAATTTCTGAGGCACCAACCCAAAGGGCTTCAACCCTATCTTGTCAAAGCTCCAACCTTGGATTTAGGAGCACCAACTCCAAGGACACCAATCCTTCCAATTTTGAGGCACCGACCCCAAGGGCTTTGACCCTATATTGTCAAGGAATGTTTTGATTGTATTACACTGCTCTCAAAATCTTCTTCACTGTGTTCTATCAATTTACAACTTCACTGCTACATCAATGACAACCTGTCTTCATATGAAGGAGTCTTCACAATTCTTCATATTGCCCAAATAGAGTTTGCAAATTTACCTCACGATGATTTCAAATAGACATCATGATCTACAATATTCTTCACACAACTTCATTCTGTCTACAATGAACTGCAGTAAGCTCTGCACAAAAACAACTCTTTGTTTCAAGCCTTTGTTCTCACTGTCACGGTAAATGCTACAAGAGTGACTGCTTCAAGAGTAACTACTTCAGGAGTGTCTGTCGCGATTTCATATTGTGTGTTCAATTAAAAACAACCCTGTTCATACTCAGATAATCTTCTTAGATCTCTAGAGCATCCTTTTGAACTACTATCTGAATCACTTTCAAACACAGGTCCGAGCTTTTCAAAAAATAACCTAGTCAACAGAATGTTCGACCTATGGCTTCCTTCTTCTTCCGCTGGACCTTTCAGCTTCCTTATTCACCTTATTTGTGGTCTTATTATGATTTGATTTTTTAAAATAAAATTGCGTTTTGTAAGTAATTTTTTATTAATTCTAGATTTTTACGAGCTAATAGTGCTTTCTTTGTTTATGTATTTTTGCTTCCAGCATCTCTGTTAGCAAGTAGAGCGGATAGAGGACTGAGTGCAAAGGTAGAGTGAGCACTACTGCAATGGAGCAACATTTTTGAGGTACTTTGCAGCTATTCTTTAATATATTCTACTTTTCTTAGTTTGCTTGTGTTGTAATTACTAGTATTTATTTTGGGTTAAAAATGAAAACATTATTTTTAATTTCTTGCTAAGTGATTAAATAAATAGCAATGAGGATTAGGTTAGCGTGTGAATGCTCTCTAAATCAATCTTAATGAAACATAGGCTCAAAAGGGAGTTTGGACAAATACACACTCTGAGCGTGTTTGGCTATTCTTGTTGCAGATTACCTTGTTTCACACTTAGTCTTACTACTCCAAGGGTCATTTCCTCTAGTCAATTACTAAATATTAATAATGCAAGGTGAAGAATTAGAATGAAAATTTATTTGGTAATTTCCATTCCCATTTGAAAGGTGACTATTTATGTTGGATTTTTTGGGGTAGTTTGTGCACTCTCAGTACATAATGATCAAATCAATGAATAAATTGGAGCTTTTCTTCTTATTTTTTATTTTTTGAATATTTGGCTAGCTTGTGCAGTCCTAGTACATAATGAATCAATGAATAAATTGGAGCTCTTCTTCTTATTTTCGAACAATTTAGCAATTCATCTTCTGTTTGCTAGCTATATTGGCCTCATTGGTTATATTTTTTTCCTTCATTAATAACCTTCTCTTCTAGTGTTTCTTTGTTAAACCTCATCTTTGGCTTTCTTAGCCATGGTTGCACTGTCATTCTCTACATATTTTTCTATGTAGATCTAGAAGTATTATTGCCTCCCTCCGTTAGAGTTGTGATAATTGAGGATTGAACTTGAAATCTATTTCTCTCTCAAAAACCACCCTTCTCTATTCGTTAAAACCACTCTTCTCTCTGTTTATTCATTTTAGCTGACGTGTATAGTGGACATATATGGTATGTGGCATATATGGTGTGTCGGGTTTATTTATTTTATTTGATGTGTATGGTAGGACCTAGCCATGACCATGTGTTCAATCAGCACAAAGCTTGGTGTGTTTGGTTATTTATTTCATCTCATGTGTACATTGGGACCTAGTCATGACCCACATGTTGAATCAACTTTGAGTTCAGTGTGTCAGGATCGTACTTTTCTTGGGCCACACCAACCCTTAACATGGGTGGATTTTATTTTTGGTGTCTCCACTTAACTACTACGAGTTGAACCTTAGTTTCTTTATAGAATGAAACCCTCGAAATCCCATTGCGCTAGTGGGATTTGACATTAATCAAATCTATGTTGTTTGTATTAATATTTATTCAGTTATTGAAAAAGTAATCTACAAATGTAATCTTTAATTTATATTAATATATAGCATTGAATAAAAGCGATGTTTGGGAGCTATGCGTCCATCTTTTGGTGGTTAGGGTTTCCCTAGCCACCATCAACCCTGGTCTAATCCATCTGCAAGCGCAATTGTACCTTGTGCTAATCTGTTTGTTGGTTTTTGCTAGATTGAATCATGCTTGCCCTCATGCTTTCCTGTAGTTAGAAGTTGTTGTCGCCACTTCATGTTTGAGATCAGTGCCATTGTTGTGATGTTGATGCAGGTACACACTTCTCAGCTCAGCTTATGGATTGGCCTACATTGAATTGTCTACATGTGGCCATTGTGAGAGTTTCAAGGGTTTCTGTCGCATTCTCAACATTTTGAAGTAGGATTTGCTAGCTCCTCCTCCACGACATCACTGAACAAGTGATAGTATTAGGTGTGTTTAGGTTTGCTTTTCCAAATCATGAACGGTTGAGAATATTTATTGTTTGATGGATTGCCCATGCAAATATTTGCTCGTGGATAAAATTTAAGGAATATGAAGCAGGTGTTGTGTGGTTTAATGCATGCACAAGGATTGCCTCAAACAAGTTCATGAAGAAGGTAGAATCAAAACCTTCTTTAGGCTCGGGGTTTTCCTCCTTAGTGAAAATTAATGAGGTAATCTTGAAGGAAAATGGCTATTGGGAACGTTTATTGGCCCGTGGCCAAATTATGAAGCTGTTAAAGATTGTGCTTTTGACAATTGGGAAAATCATAAACCCACGAGCATTTACTATTGTGGAAATGGGTATTATGCATTTCTTTTTGAAAACCAAGAAGATATAGACCAGATCTATACATGGGGTCCTTATTTCATGGGTACCAAAGGTTTTTTTCTCAGTCATTGGTTGGAAATTTAATCTCATGATGGAAATTTTATTTGCACCTATATGGATCTTATTTCCATTTATCCCTCTTCTTTGTCGGGTGAAGGCATTTTTAAGGCTATAGGATATTCAATTAAATTTGTATGGTTGGTCTCATCTCTAGGCTCTGGATTGTGAACAAGTTCCTTTCAAGTGTAATCTATGTCATGAGTATGGACACTTTGCGAAAAGTTGTCCAAAAGATTCAGCATCTCGAAGCCCTCAAATCCATTGCCTTGTACTAAAGAAGTGCAAGGAGAAAATATGCAAGGATTCATTCCAATTACAAGAAAACATAAGAAGCGTGGAAATAAAAAGTAGCAGACATGTAAGGATGAATCTAAGCATCAACCCCTTTCTAAAAATAGTTCTGAAGTCTTGAATGTTCTAGAGAAAGAAGGTGAGAATCTTGAGGCCCAAGTGGATCAACTAGTTACAATAAAGAATAATCTTGTTCCAAAGGTCCCTCCTAATTCAAAATATGAAGAAACCTAGAGCAGGAACCTCCAAAGAAACCCCTTGTGGTGGAAAATTTTTATACAAAGGTTTCTCTTGCATTGAAAGATGAAGAAGTTGGTAAGGTGGTCAAGAAAAAATTCAAATCCTCCTCTTCTTCCCCTTTCTATTCAGATGTGCTTAAAAAGCATGTTCCTTCCCATTCGTAACAATAAGCAAGAAATATCATAGTAGAAAGAACTCTGGTCCTCAGATCCACCTTGCATCCCTAAGGCCAAGTGATGGGTCATATCCTAGAAATTTATAGAAATGTTTTGTTTCTACATTTTCTTGCGTAAGCAATTTGTTAAACTTTACTCTTGCTCCCAGGAATCAGTAGGAATAAACATTTGAAGATTTAGTTTTGGACCTTTAGCCCCTTTGTTATTACTGGGAGGAAGCTAGTTTTTAGCCTTTTTAGAATTTAGTGAGGCACATGCAATGTAATTCTTAATGTACTTACCGCATCTAGGTGTTGGATTTTCAATACAATCTATATACTCTTTCTTGTTTATATATATATATATATTATATATATATATATATATATATATATATATATATATGAATGGTCTCGATGAATGGGACACATACATTAAATCTTGTTGCACTTTGAGTTGGGCAATGTCGAGGAATAATGGGATATGAAGATGGAATATGACACTCAACTAGAGTTATTTATGTAATGGTCAAGAAAAAATGATTAATATATATCAATGAATTTGTAATTTGAGTGTGTGTGAACTTTGAATTACAAAATAGATTTGATATTGAGTGTTCCTTTAAACATTGATTGAATTTTTGTGTTCCTTTCGATGTGTAAATAATGGGCTAGAAAGATAAAAAAAAAACCTAATTTGGGTTGGATTTAGGAATTTTTAAGTGGGTGCATGTGCATAAAAACAACATTGACATATATCCATCTTGTGGTGTCTTAGAATAATTTCCATGACTATAAAAATTCCTCTTCTCTAATGAACATGCCAACATATATCTATTCTTTATAATTTGTCTAAGATGCAAGAGTATGAATAAAGATAATGAAGTGTTCTTTCAGTTTGAGCTCTATCTTACATAATTAATGTACCCCCATAACTAAGATACTCACAAGGTATATGATCACTAGTTTCCCCTGTTTAGCGAAAACAAAGCTTGAATTCTTGAGTTGACCCTAAGATAAGTTAGAGCAATGATAAAATCATTCTCTATCCAAAAGTAAGTGCAATAATAATAATAAAGTTTTAGAGTTTAGTAGAAAAGTGCAATAATAATAATAATAATTTATAGGAGAAACCAACTCTTATGGAGAAATCCAAGTATATTATGGATATGTTGTATGGAACTATTCCATAATCACAAAAAAAAAGAGAGACATTAGATGGTGGAAAATTGTAAACTTTCAAACCCAAATTATGTAGTAATATTTGCAAAATTATAGTGAAAATAGATGTGAAATTGTTAAAATCCAGGGGTGAAACATACATAAATCCGAAAATTTATAGCCACTTATCAAATCTGAAAATTACATCAGCAAGATAACCATGCAAGATGATATAATTATCCTAATTAAATGATTTTGGGACAACAACATAGATCTCAACAAAATGTAATTTCCAGCTCAAAATAAAGGGAATCTATCAAGTGATCTAGGGTTTATAGGGATGGATTTTTATATGCAAGTAACAATTTCTAGATCTACTTAACACAAAAGTAAAAAAATGAAAATATGATTTTTTTTATTTGACTAGAAGTGACTAGTGGCTACCTACCAATTTGCATAGGGGGTCAACTAAGGTTCTTCTAGATAAGCTTAAGGTGGACTAAGAAGATAGATAGGGATGAAACACTCAAGCCGTATGAAATTTATTTTGCAGCTTAAGTGTTTTCAAAATTGTCAAAGGAAAATCCTAAAACAATTTTTTTCCTAAGATTTGAGAGGAAATCTACTAACCAAAAGCTTAGATGGAATACAACCAACTTTTGAGAAATATAACCACACTTAACTATTCCAAAACTAAACACCGCATAATTTTAGAGAAGGAAATAACCCGAAAATCGACACGCAAGACCATACATTGAACATTTATCCATCAAATAAGAATTCACATGAATAAGTCCTCCAAGAGAATGCTCTAGTTAACCATCCATATCATCAAGGTAGCTCCTAGACCATTGTTTTTTTGGTTTCTTCTCCATAGCATAGTTTGAAATGTGATAAACTTTTCTTATATACAAAAGAAAACCAACATCATCCTTGTAGAAATTTAATGTGTAGACCCACCCCAATTTATTTACTGATTTTTCATCAGGTTTAATGCTCAATTCTCCTTTCCTTGTTGCTCCTTCTCCTTCCAAAACTTTCTTCAGATCTCCCTTTTTCTCTCACTCTTTATTAAATGAAGAAAAAATGTGCCTCTTCACTTCTCTAGGTGTACTTTTGTAAAACATTAATTACCAAATACCCTATCCCTAAAATTTGATGGCTAAGATTTAATCTAGACATCTCAAGATCAATGGTCACGACTTAATCTCACATTGGGCTCACTTTATGAAAAGCCACTTCTTACTCTGTCATTATGTAATAAAATCCACTTTTCTAACTTTATAAAATCACTTTATAAAGTGAAGTACCTAGAAGTGAAATTTTCTCGATCATTTGTGCTTGCTATGCACTGCCAATGTTGAAGTACCTCTGAGCTACCAAAATTTAACACTACCTCTTAGCGAGAGAGGTACTTCTAGCACCTCAACCCCAAAATCTGTCTCCAATCCCATCTCAATACCTATAATTGCTCTGTCTGACCTTGAAGACTGTCATACTATTTGACCTGAAACCTGAGCTCATAACCTATCACAACTAGTCATGCTCCAAGGAGTCTTATCACACTCCTAAGAATCTATCTATATTATATCATACCAACTGAGTTTCCTAGTAGTACTTGAAGAATCACTTTTCCTATTTGTCTATACCCTCTCAATAACTTACACCAATTCTATATCTAAGATCCCCTCAGATACACCCACAAGTTGTCCCAACAACTTATATAATTGCCCTTGTCTGATGCCAAGCACTACTGTTGCATCCAAGGTTGCTCCCTCTGAATGTCGAAGAAAGTCTTATCCATATCACAAAAAAACTCTATATCCACCATCCTCTAAGGTTAATACTAAGAGCACGTGTACCATCAACCCTGGAATAAATAACATCCCCCTCACCTCAAAAAATCCTTGTAACTCTAGTTGTAATCTAACACATCCAACCCCCTTTACGACATGCGTGGTGCGAGCTCCACAACTCACATGGCAGTCTGAGCCGGTCTCTGAAATATTGAAGGAAACTAACCTCATCCATGTCATGTGACTAGATGGTCTATTATCCACTAGTCATAACTAAAGAAGCAAGTCCACGAGTCTCATCAAGCCGTTCTAGATAAAGAAGGCGTTCTTCCAGTGGAGTAGTATTTGGTAGCAATTCGATAGCTAATTTGAGAGAAGGGATTTCTCATTCAATCAAAACGGTAGCTTCCAGACCATAAACAAGTTGAAATGGTGTGAATCTAGTCGCATCCTTAACTGAGGTACGGTAAGCCCATAAAGCAAAAAACTACATAAAATGGCAGTTGGACTTGTGCATTCCAATGGTACGCTAAAGCATAGTAACCAACATTTTGTTTACTAATTCAACTTGGCCATTGGCCTGAGGGTATTATGGCATCGAACTATCGTGATGCAAGCCTAACTGGGTTGTTAACTCAGTCATCATATAACCACGGAAATGGGAACCATGATCGGTGACTATAGCCTGAGGGACTCCGAATCAGGTAATCACGTGATTGAACAGGAATTGCGTAGTTGTATTACCATTTTTAGACAATGTAGGCATTGCTTTGGCCCATTTCGTAAAATAGTCGATGGCAACAATGAGATACCCATTCCCCCCAGCCGAGCGAGGGTTACAGGTCATAAAATCAATGCCCCATTTAAAAAAAGGGTCGACGGTAATGACAGGATGCAAAAGGGAAGGTGGCGCACGCATCTTTCGTTGGTAAATTTGACACGTGATAGGAGCAGACATCTAAAATGAAATCCTTGAAGATGGATGGCTAAAAGTAACTAGCACGAAGAATATTTTGTGCAGTGGCATAACCAGACATATGACCACCATAGGCACCAGAGTGGCAATCATTTAAGACTTTTTCAGCTTCCTTGAAAGTCACACATTGACGCAGAACTAAATCAACACCGAGATGATATAAAGTGTCTCCAAAAATAAGATAGGGCTGAGAATGGCGGCGAATGATTCGTCGAGCATCCTTAGATAAATCAGGGCTGAATGAATATGTCTGGAGGTAAACAATAATGTCACCATACCAAGGATAGAGGGTACTGATCAAGAAAAGTGTGTCATCCGGAATGCGGTCCTCTATCCGAGAGGGAACGGAAGCAGATGGTAACAAGCAAATCAGCTCAGCGAAGACCAGTAACTTTTTGGACTTGGCAGTAGTAAACTCCAAATTGAGCTCTTGAAGGATAACAATGCATTTCGAGTACTTGCCCCCCAACAATTGACGTGACAAAATGTATGACATCGGGTTGCAATCTGAAATCACGGTCGTCGTACACAACAAAATATAATGACGAAAGCATTGGACAGCTTGGATAGCTACCAAGGCGAGCTTCTCGACATAAGCATAACGAGTCTCAGTGTCAAGAAGGTTGCGGCTAAGATAATAGATAACGTGCT
>APFE031609478.1:0-25617 GCA_000404065.3 Pinus taeda
TTATTACTGTATTAATAATTTTAATTCATGTTATTACTATATTAATAATTTTAACTAATGTTGTTACTATAATGTTTCTTTGTTTTATGTTTTACTATTTTGTAACACTATACTATTATCATTATCTAATTCATGTTATTACTATATTAATAATTTTGATTCATGTTATTACTATATTGTTTGTTTGTTTTATGTTTTATGTTTTACTATTTTTTAAAACTATTATACTCATCATTGTCATTATTTAATACATGTTATTACTATATTGATAATTTTAATTCATGTTATTACTATATTGTTTGTTTGTTTTAGGTTTTATGTTTTGCTATTTTGTAACACTGCTATACTAATCATTATCTTTATTTAATTGATGTTATTACTATATTGTTTGTCTATTTTATGTTTTATGTTTTAGTATGTTGTAACACTATTATACTAATGATTATAACGATTTAATTCATGTTTTTACTATTATGTTTTTTATTTACTATTTTGTAACACTGTTATACTAATCATTATCATTATGATTCATGTTAGAATTATATTAATAATTTTATTTCATGTTATTACTATATTGTTTGCTTGTTTTATGTTTTATGTTTTATGTTTTATGTTTTACTATTTTGTAACACTATTTCGCAACGCTATTATAATTATCATTATCATTATTTAATTCATGTTATCATTATATTCTTTGTCTGTATGTTTTACATTTTACTATATTGTAACACTATTATACTAACAATTATCATTATTTACTTCATGTTATTTCCATATTAGAAATTTTAATTCATGTTATTACTATATTTTTTGTTTGTTTTATGTTTTACTATTTTGTAATAGTACAATACTAATAATTATTATTATTTAATTCATGTTATTACTATATTAATAATCTCAATTCATGTTATTGCTATATTGTTTGTTTGTTTTTATGTTTTACTATTTTCTAACACTTATACTAATCATTATAATTACTTAATTCATGTTATTACTATATTGTTTGTTTGTTTTATGTTTTATGTTTTACTATTTTGTAACATTGTTACACTAATCATTATCATTATTTAACTCATGTTCTTACTATATTAATAATTTTAAATCATGTTATTACGATACAATTTGTTTGTTTTATGCTTTATGTTTTACTATTTTGTAACGCTATTATACTAATCTTTATCATTATTTAATTCATGATATGACTATATCGTTTGTTTGTTTTATGTTTTATGTTTTACTTTCTTGTGACACTATTACACTAATCATCATTATTATTAATAATTGTTATTACTATACTGTTTGTTTCTTTTTATGTTTTATGTTTTACTATTTTGTAACACTATTATAATAATCATTATCATTATTTAATTCATGTTGTTGCTATATTAATAATTTCAATTCATGTTAATACTATAATGTTTGTTTGTTTTATGTTTTATGTTTTACTATATTGTAACACTATTTTGTAACGCTATTTATGTTTTATTTGACACTATTTTGTAACAATATTATACTAATCATTATCATTATTTAATTCATCTTATTACTATATTAATAGTTTTAATTCCTGTTACTATTATATTGTTTGTTTGTTTTATGTTTTATTTTTTACTGTTATGTTACACTATTTTGTAACAATATTGTACAAATCATTATCATTATTAAATTTATGTTATTACTATATTAATAGTTTTAATTCATGTTGTTGCAATATTGTTTGCTTGTTTTATGTTTTAGTATTTTGTAGCACTATTTTGTAACACTATATTAATAATTTCAATTCATGTGTTTACTATATTAATAATTGTAATTCATGTTATTAATATATTGTTTCTTTCTTTCTTTCTTTTATGTTTTATTGTTTTGTAACATTGTTATGCTAATCATCATCATTATCTAATTCATGTTAGTACTATATTAATATTTTTAATTCATGTTATTACTATATTGTTTGTTTGTTTTATGTTTTGTGTTTTCCTATATTGTAACACTATTTTGTAACCCTATTTTCTTTTTCTATATAAAGACTATTCTATTAAAATAAAAGGGGAGAAATATTTACAAAGAGGTTTGAACCTCTGAGGGGGCTATAGCCTACCCTCTACCAAAATGTCTGTTGCAGGTAGTACATTGCCTTCCTTTTACAAAAATGAGAATCATGGAAGTGAGAATTCTGATAAGCTTGAGAGACCGATCACTAATGTGAGCTAAGTAAGGTCAAAGCTTTAGAAGAAGACATGATTACAAAAAATTTGTCCTTTACGGTCACTATTACAAAATGATTAATAACCAAAATTATGTCCTGGAGACTGTGAAATTTCATGCTGTTAAGAAAAGGAGCCATGCATATTGAGAATTTCACACAAAACCAAAAATCATAAGTTAACTTGCTGTAATGTCGCTGAAGCCAAGAGAAATTAGACCTGCGGTGGAAAGCCTGAAGCGTTCTCATTTGCCTGGTTGGGGGAACTTACCCAAGTTACCATCACATTATCTTCAGCTTCCATCGTACTGCCTTCTGGATGAAGAACAAGGTTCAGAACATTTCCGGAGAGGCATGCAGGCTCACAAGCAATAATTGGCTCTTGAGGTGAAGCTGGTTGAGGATGAAAGTCTTCCTGTTGGCCCTCCTCGTGTAACACAGCAAAGTCATTGAGGACGACTCTAACCAAGCTACCCTAAAAATCACTAGAATGTTTGAGAATGAGACTGTTCCCTGGAGGGTTCATCCGAGATTGTAAGCTCTTCGTCCTCCTCCGAGAAGATAACAGTGATAGTAGCTGAGATAAGAGGTTTATTGAGCCTGCTTCTGAACTTGAACCGGGTCGAATGAAATGAGCTATTCAGGGTAGGTCTAGAGCTATTAGAGGGCGGAGAGGATGGAGAGGCCGAGGCTAATGGAGTTATGCGTTGAGGGACAAAGCCACCATGACCCCGAGAGGCTCCACGAGACCCTGAATTACTGCAACGCCTAGGGATGCCGTGACGACGGGCCATTATAGAATGAATCTGTGGATTGAAGGAGCCGGGAGACTGAAGGTGAGGGTGAAGCAACTAGACACAGGCTAATTGGACCCAGTTCGAGGACCAGACCTCTGTACAGAGGACCCGAATACAGAGTTCACAGTAGATGGAATAAACCAAAAGAAAAAACCAAGCAAAGACTAAAAAAGCCCAATGTACGAACTAGACACTTTCAGAAAAAACCAAAACAAAACACCTTACAGAGACGGGCGAGACGAAATTCGTGGATCGGACGTAGACGAAGAAGACTAAATCAATACACCAGACACCGGCAGATAGAATCGGTACCATATACCTGAACCAGTTCAATTGAGACTAGTTATGAAGCCATGGGGTTATCCAAATTCTCTGAGCTGTGCAGGGGCGCTAAGGACCTGACCACCAGATGAGAACCAAAGTGCCAATTCCTGAAGAACTCAAAGAATATATGCCATGGTGAATGCGCGCCATACTGAAATCACTTGCCTGCAGACCTCGGTACACTGAACCATTAATGCCTATAAATCCCAAACCTCGAACAGCCGAAACCAGCAAGTTGGAATGCCAGCTGCCCAATTCGCATGCACAGGCATTAACACATCATTAAAGCACCCACATCCGGGTTATTTTGTAACACTATTATACTAATCATTATAATTATTTTATCATGTTATACAATATACTAATAATTTTAATTCATGTTAATGCTATATTGTTTGTTTGTTTATGTTTTAATGTTTTACTATATTGTAACACTATTTTGTAACATTATTCTATAACACTATTATAATAGTGAATATCATTATTTAATTCATGTTATTACTATATTAATAATTTTAATTCATGTTACTGCTATATCATTATTTAAGTCATGTTATTACTATATTGTTTGTTTGTTTTATGTTTAATGTTTTACTATATTGTATCACTATTATACTAATCATTATCATTATTTAATTCATGTGATTACTATACTAATAATTCTAATTCATGTTATTACTATATTGTTTGTTTGTTTTATGTTTTATGTTTTACTATTTTGTAACACTATTATACTAATCATTATCATTAATTAATTCATGTTATTATTATATTGTTTTTTGTTTTATGTTTTATGTTTTACTATATTGTTACACTATTATACTAATCATTATCATTATTTAATTCATGTTATTATTATATTAATAGTTTTAATTCATGTTATTTCTACATTGTTCGTTTTTTTTATGTTTTATGTTTTACTATATTGTAACACTATTTTGTATCACTATTATATTGATCATTATAATTGTTTAATTCATGTTATTACTATATTAAGAATTTTAATTAATCTTATACTATTAATTCATCTTATTACTACATTGCTTGTTTGATTTATGTTCTACTATTTTGTTACACTATTATACTAATGATTATCATTATTTAATTCATGTTATTACTATATTAGTAATCTTAATTCATTTTATTACTATATTGTTTGTTAGTTTTATGTTTTATGCTCTACTAGATTGTTACACTATTATACTAATGATTATCATTATTTAATTCATGTTCTTACTATATTAATAATTTTAATTCATGTTATTACTATATTGTTTGTTTGTTTTATTTTTTATGTTTTACTATTTTGTAACATTATTACACTAATCATTATCACTATTTAATTCATTTTATTATTATATTAATAATTCTAATTCATGTTATTACTATATTGTTTGTTTATTTGTTTGTTTTATGTTTTACTATTTTCTAAGACTATTTTATAAAACTATTGTACTAACCATTATCATTATTTAATTCATGTTATTACTATATTGTTTGTTTGTTTTATGTTTTATGTTTTACTAGATTGTAACACCATATCGTAACACTATTTATGTTTTATGTTTTACTATATTGTAACACTATATTGTAATGCTATTTGTGTTTTATGTTTTTCTATTTTTTAACACTACTTTGTAAGATTATTATACTAATCATTATAATTATTTAATTCATGTTATTACTATATTAATAATTTTAATTCATGTTACTACTATATTGTTTATTTGTTTTATGTTTTATGTTTTACTATTTTGTAACACTATTTTGTAAAGCTATTATACTAATCATTATAATTATTTAATTCATGTTATTACTTTATTGTTTTTTTGTTTTATGTTTTATGTTTTACTATTTTGTACCACTATTTTGTAACGGTATTATACTAATCATTATCATTATTTAATTCATGTTATTACTATTTTGTTTTTTTGGTTTTTGTTTTATGTTTTACTGTTTTGTAACACTATTATACTAATCATTATCATTATTTAATTCGTGTTATTACCATATTAATAGTTTTAATTCATGTTATTACTATATTAATAATTTTAGTTCATGTTATTACTATATTGTTTGATTGTTTGATGTTTTATGTTTTACTATTTTCTAACAATATTTTGTAACACTATTATACTAGTCATTATAATTATTTAATTCATCTTATTACTATATTAATAATTTCAATTCATGTGTTTTGTTAGGGCCCTATACTACTAGTGTAACCCCTTATTATTATTAGTACAATGCTCTTACTATATTGATGTACCCATGTAGTGCCCATATTGTTACTATTGTGCCCCATAGAAGCCCACTATTGTTATTATTGTGCCCTTACATTATCGTTATGTAGGTTGTGATTATCGTGTCAAGTTGGGACATCCTTCTTGGCATCGTCGACCTTCCTGGGTTTTTTCCATTCATTTTTTCCTTTCATTTGATCTCTTCCATGTCATTATGACCAGCGATCCCATGGATCCAAAAGCTGCCAACCTTCCAATTGTGTCGCCGATATATTCAAGAATTGTCCTTTTGCAGTTACACTTACCTCTGATTCTCTGTATCACCCAAAATCATTTTTCATCCTCTCATCGCATGTCGGTGATGTGGAATTCATTATGGCCCTCCCTCAACATGGTTGCTTTCCATCGGCTTCAACTGATTATATGGGAAGTTGACTAAGAGACTCCCTTCCAGTACCTTAGAGCTTGCATACCCTAATGGCAAGTTCTTGGCACTTGACGACAAGTTGTGATCATTGGCTCTCGATTGAGTGATTTCACGGATGTTCGACATTAGTTCCTATATTCACATTCCGTGAATTGTGCTGATAGTACCTTGAGGTCCAGTGTCATTATTGGTGGTTTATCTCGTGCTTTTTAATAGTTTACATCATTTACTAGTAATAAAGTGAATTTCTAGCATGTTCGACATCAACACATCTATTCGCATGCTAGAATTTATACTTCGATTGGGTTGTGTTGGAGTGCAAGACCCTAGACTCAGATCAAAAAATTCTAGGTTGTGAAGCAATGTGACATGGTTATGATGATATGCTTGTCTCTTTCAGATGGATGGTTGCAACTAGACCATGAGTTATCCTTCTCATTATTGGATGGCTATGACCATACCTTGGTTTCGTTATGATCCTCTTTGACGAATGGCTACCTCCATGCCACGATTCATGTATCATTTGATAGGGGTCTCAGTTTATGTATATGTATCTATACTTGATTGTAGGTTTTCTGATGACAGACTGGTTCCTTGTACTGATTTATAAAACATTTCATCCCTCACTCTGGCTCTGCCTTCACGCTTTAGGGGGCATCTGTTACACAACATTTTGTCATTGTTCCTGTACTCCCCATTCCTTGATCCTACAGGACCTCTATCATGAACCATGCATGCTTTGCCTTCATGGAGAAACTCCCATCATGTCACTCAACATGAGTAGATCATTTCCCTCTTGCGCCATTTCCGCTGAAACTTTTTTTTTTCCCATTTTATAGGACCAACAGTAATGGTGTTTGTCTCCCCCATGCCGATGTACGGATATTAGCACTATTCCTCATTCCAACTAGTGTGACTGATCTACATTCTAGTCACGTCGGTCCTCTTATGGAAAGTTTTTAAATGAGAGTTGAAACTTCTAGCTTTAGAAGCTCTGTAACGGAAGTCGGGTAAAAGGTTTGGCCGGATGGGGTCGAGGATGATAGTTTGGGCTCCTTTCGCCTATAATGATGGAACTACCTCAAGGGATAAGTCCTTCTCCCATGAGAAGAGGATCCATCTCCCATCCATATTTCCTATATAAACTTCCCTTCTTCCCAACCACAAGCTAGTTAGAGTGTTGGCTGAGAATGATTATACTATTTTTATTAGACAAGAAAGTTATTACTAGTTGTAGCCATCTAGTTGTGTGAGGGAGAAGTGTGTTTGGTTTGGAGTGAAGCCTAAAGGGAAGATCCTTTAAACTATTATTGTTTGAAGCTATCATGGAGTGCTAGCAGAAGTGTGTGGGAACCGAGTCTTGCCAGAGAAATAACGCGACGACAAGACGAATGGTTGTAATATCTCTTTGATATTAATATATGCAACTATTTATTGATTTTATACATGTTTCATGATATTACATATTTGTGTCATGATGATTCATGACTCATTAAGTAGGTTGAATTGTAATTTTCCTATTATTATGTTTGTGTGTTGTTTTTGTTCACTTGTTTCAGGAACTTGAAGAAGGAAGCAAGAGATTACTGGAGCGAGCCAGATAGGACATCATCAAGCAGGATAAGCGACCAAGAGGTAGGCCCTCTTGATTGATTCTAACCTAAGGAAATATTCCATAGAATGTATCTGTTGTGGCTAGACCCATTATCGAGCTAGAGGAATTCATTTGTGTCCACACTTATAATTTTACTTCATTACACTTCTACACCATATACCAATATGAACGACATTTTCCCTGTCATCTTCTTGCAAGTAGTCCTATAAGCCCATAGTACTGTTGGTATGCACAAATCCCATTCATATCACTACAAATTGCAGATATTCATCAATTCATTCTCCAAAATTTTGTTGAAGGCTTCAACAGTTCCATTGGGTGATATAGTGTACTCTTTTGATGGTAGTCCTGGAATTCTTCAATCAGGGAACTGATCATTTCATTCAGAAAGTGCGTACCTCTGTCACTCATCAACACTTTCGGGCAACCAAATCGGGTTAAGACATATTCAAACAAAAACTTTGTCATAGCCCCTATACAATCCTTAACTGGTTGTGCTTCCACCCATTTGTGATATTCTGTCACAGTGATGATATAACGCGCACCTGTTTTCTTTCCTGGGGGTGAATTGGCCCCATGAAATTAGTCACCCATTTCTCATTGAATGGATGCAAAGATACTTGAGGATGTAATGGAAATTCATCCCTTCTCTATGGTCCTCCCATTCTATGAAATGCATTGCACACCTTACAATATGCCTTAGAATTGTTGTGCAACATTGACCACCATAGATCTGTGCGCAAAATCTTCTGTGCAGTTGCCTTTCCTACATAATTCCCATCAATAACTCCACCATGAACTTCAGTAAGAATGTTATCCCTATCAAAATCTAGCACATATCTTCACAATATTTCATCTGCACCCATCTTATACAGATGTCCCGTAATAACTTAAAATTATATTCCATGCACTACTAATTCCTTTTTCTACTAACTTGCATATCCTTCTAGTGCCATCGCCATAGTCAATAAGTGAATAATATCTACAAAATGATTATTAGCTATGCTTACTGCAAAGAGTTGTGCCTATAGAAATCCTTCCTCCAAATTATTTGGCTCCTTGCCTGTTTTGATCCACGATAGATGGTACGATCCTGCATTTAACTTCCCTAGCTTCACAATGAATTCAAAGTCATACTCCTGAAATCGTAGCAACCATCTGTAGATATTCCCCCCCAACACAGGCTTATTAACTAGGTACTTCAAGGTAGAATGATCTGTGTACATTTTGAAATTCCCTCCTAACAGATTTGTGCCTAAATTTCTATAGCACGTATGCCATGGCTAATCCTTCGCACTCAGTCGCTGAATAATTATTCTCAGCCTTCGATAATTTCCTACTAGCGAAAGCTATAGGATGGTCCATTTCTCCTTCACCTGCCTCCATTAACACTACACCCAATGTAATGAAAGAGGCATCCACATGTACATGAAACCCCTTTTTCCAATTAAGGGATATCATAATCGGTGCGATGACCATATTTTATTTCAATACATCTAAGTTGCGCTGACATTCTTTGTCCCAACAGAATGTTGCATCCTTCTTCAACAGTTTCTCCATGGGAAAGGTAATTTGAGCATATGCTTTGATAAATTTTCTATAATATCTGGTATGTCCCAGCATCGCACATACCTACTTAATTTTCCTCGTGGCCTCTGGGTTCATTATCACTGCAATCATTGCAGGGTCCATCATCAATCCTTTCTTGCACACCAAGATCCAAAATGGAACAAAAAATATGCCTCTGTTCAAATTCAGTGTGATTTGGTATCTATAGCATGTATCCAATATCGGGCGCAGACTTGCTACATGGTGCTTAACTAATTCAAACATAGTCTAGTCATCAAAGTATACTTCTAGGAAGGTATGGATGAATTCCTTCAGCACTGCGATGACTACGCGAGAAAATATCACAGGTGCATTCTTGACTCCAAATGAAATCAAAGTGTAGTGAAAACAACCAAATTCCATCATGAATGTCATTTTTATCCTATCCTCGGATGTGATCTTAATCTGATCATACCCAGAAAACCCACTAGTGAAGAAAGGCCTCTTTCCCTCCAACATTGTCTAATACTTGATCGGTAAATGACGTTGGGAATGGGTCATGGACACATGCATCATTAAGATTTTGTAGATCTACGCAAATCCTTATCTCACCCTTCTATTTCTTTTCTTGAACCATCATCGGGCTCATACAATCAGATTCCTCGACCGGTTCTATGATGCCTACCTCCAACATCTTATCCAACTCTAGGCGAACCTTTTCCTTGTATTTAGGATTAAGGTGATACGAGCTTTGTTTAATAGGCTTCGTATACGGCTTTAGAGTGATCTTTATAACACCCAAATCGCCAATTATTCCCTTCAAATCTGAAAACTTGGTAGGGAAGAGATCCTGATATTTGTGGAGTAACTCAACAACTTTATCCACAGTACCGTCATCCCAATAACCTATAATCTTTGCAAACTTTGGTTCTGCTTCAGTGCCAATGTTTAGATGCTTTGTTTTCAATAGCGTGATGATGTTTAGGTTCTCTATTTGTGGCACTTCAACTATGCCCTTCTTCCTCTCAAATGTTAATGTTTCTCGGATATTCATCTTCCTCTTCACCTGTCACACTATAGCATTCCAGGGCATGGCGCAACTGGGTGGTCCAATCTGGTTGGACCCATTCCATAGGTTCCATCAGCGTTATGAAGATAACGACCTTAATTCCTTACAGTGATTCATCGATGCTTGCGAAGCCATATTCAAAGCTGAAGGTCAATAAGAATCCTTCCTTCATTATATCCCACTCTGTGGTGCCATGGTGGAGCTTTGTTTCCACATACCAGTTCATGGGAATTGTATCCAAGGCATGGAAAAATATGTGTACCCACTCTGGCTATGACTTTTTTCACTATTCTTTAGTCAATTTTGCTAGGTTATCATGGGGATCATATTTTCCATTGTAATTATCGGTCAAACTAGTGTTAGGATGCCCAAACCATAACCTCATCATCCTTTTGTAATTTCACCATCCATCAAAGCTATCTTGATGTGTACCCCACCTTCGTGTAGGCATAGTGCGCAGTGCCAAATCTAATTCTAGGAAGTGGTGATCCTAAGGGAGTTCGCACTTGATTTCATGCTAAAATAGATCAATGTAAATTAAAACATCATAATAGGGTAATTTCCTTACCCCCAGCAAAACACATCTTAACAACTGCATCATCATATTATATCGTAGTGTGGATACTTCATGCAAGAGATTATTCCAATGCTCCAACTCTTCGTCTAAATCTGAGGTGAAGGAACTCTCCCAGTCCCATGCAATCCATCCATCTGTCATTGGATTGATCTAGTCTTGGTCTCGCACTATTATTTTGTAAATTTGGTCCATTTCATCCTCACTTTCTTCATAATCATGGACGCATTCAGTATAGTACGCCCCTTATTCAGTGTCCAATGGTACAACAACCCGAAGTGTTTTCCTTTCAAACGACGTTATCCTCTTCTTCAAATTGATAACCCCATTCATATCAATGGCCTATTCAATTCCCATGAGTGCAAGGTATGGATTAATGTCATCGATGATATCTATATCTTCAAAGTTAGCCATAATGCTCGCACCTTCTATATCAACTGTTACTATGTCTAATCGTCCCATGGGGATGATCTTTTACTAGTTCCCCATTCGAAGTTGAATCAAAGACCACTGCAGCGCAGGTCTCCCCATCCTTTCCCATAATTTTTTCAGCAAAACATTCACATAAGATCCAAAATCCAAGATGACATGATCCATCTCATAATCACCTATCTATGCAGTGAGCCTCATCTTGCTCCCTACTCATGCCTTATGTTTCACAATTTTTCTGACTACACTGTAACCATGAGGGACATTTTCTTTGTTGGCACATTTATTTATTAACTCCTGTAAGCCTTCCACATTTTTTATATCGCGCAAATTTTTTATGCAGGTTTCAAAAAATGTAGTGAGGACAGAGGGATCAACCTCTATAGGCACACTGGTTTCGTGCACCTTGTCCTAGCTTCCTGAGGTGGAGGCATCAATGAAGCTCTTCTTGGCTTCCATAAAAGTTTCCTTAGCACACTCTAGATCAAAACCAACTTCCTTCTCTGGGGACTTTCAAACCCATCTGTCTTCTTCGAGTTGTTTACCTTTGTCATCACTGATCATTATTCCACTTCTCAGTACTATATTCATGCTTTAATCCTCCTTGTGGGCCTCAGCTCCCATCATCCGCAAGTTCTGCATAGGTTGCTGAGGTTGTGCCTTCTTCTCTTGTATTTTGGCTATCAGCAGGTGGAACACTTCTATAGTATGGTCAAACTGGCTATAGTATTGACATTACAGACGTGTTTGATTATGGAATTCTTATGCATAGTTCCCTGGCATTCCACAGTTGTAACAGATAACCTGATCATGACTTCTAGTAGGTCCTCCTCCTCTGCGGCCCTTTCCTTGACCCTAATAACCTCCACGCGCTCGTCTAATGCCCTATTCTATAGGTTGAGTTTCTACTTGCATCTAGTATGTAGGCGTTCTTTCCATCATCATCTCATATCCATGACAGTGGCACTCATCCTAGCCCACCGATTTGCAGAAGCTACAGAACAACTTCTGGGGTGTGTGGATGAACGTTTGAAGTAAATAAAAATTATCCATTGCATGTTGTTTGACGACCTAAAAAATGGCACACCATAGCATAGTCCCCAAGCTCATCCCTACCGAGGCTTTTGACTTCAGGGGAATTGGTCCCCCTCCTATAATATAGTTCGTGTACACTAAGTAATCATATTTATCATGCCCTTAGCCCTTGTACTTCAAACACCATACGTCTGTGTGCACTTCTACTTTAGTCTCCTTGTCTTTCTTCAAACTTTGTCTTTCTAGGTGTATGCTCTGTAATTGAGAGTGGATTAGTTGTACTCCTAAGGTGGCATCCTAAATAGATGATGCATGTAACCTAATCACAATTTCCAAGGATTTATCCTACGTGCCTATCCTCTGTTGTGATAGGGAAATTCTCAGGTGGGGTAGAAGCAAAGCTATAAAACGTTTGCAATGCTAACTGTCTATTAGTTGCATGTTAGCTTCTATAATCTAACACCTTAACCATTGATCTAATTCCCAAGATGTCTCATCGACCCTCCATGGTTTCCTTGAATCCGATTACTATTTGTGAGTCAGACTTAGGCTTTCTGAAATCATTGTTCAAGGTTTCCTTAGTCTCTAGTAGCGATCCTACAGAGCTGTAACCAACAGTGCCTTCTTTATATTGTCATCAGTAATCTATTGCACTGTCCACACAACATTCACAACAAACCAAAACTGCTCTATATCTTCACTCCTTATGCCCTTGAAAATTAGTAGCTTGATTGTGTTCGCCATGTTGAATGGTGGTGGTGGAGGTGGAGGTGTAGGTCAAGGTGTATGCGGTGGAGGTGGAGGTGGTGGTGGAGCGGATGGATGATTTACTCAAGGAATCCCTTGAGTGATTAGCTAAACAATCCTTTGTGGTGGAGTTTGTTCCACCCCTTTTTTGTCACTTAAAGGAGGTGTTGTAGCAGATCGCTTCATTTTGGAGCCTCGCTACCAACCTTTCAGAGCAGCATGTCTTGCTTCATCAAGTACATAGGCTTCACTGATTTTCTTCCAGAAAGGAAGCCAATCTATCAGAACTTGATGCTTCCCCCTCATAGCCTATTCTTCTAGACTTGGTCCAGCTGTAGGCTGAGCAACTCCCTCAACAAATTGCATAATTTTGTAGGGAAACCAACCTTCCCTAAAAAAATTGCACAATTCACTTTGGCAGCCTATTAGGCTCCAAAATTGCATAATTATACCAGTCAGGGTACATCTAAAAAATTATGTAATTCTTCATAGTAGGGTTTCTCAACCCAGGAATTGTGTAATCCTAGGAAGAAGTAATCTTCTCTACCAAGAAATTGCGCAAATCTCCTATGCATTCAGCCCAACTCCCATTCAAAAATGTGCATTTTCTCCCAACAATTGAGTAGCCTCTTGCATGTGTAGTTGAGTTGATCGGTTCCCTCCAGGACCAATAAAAATTGATTTTCTTGCATGGACTACTTCTCCCAAGGCACCATGAAAATGCATCCCTTGATTCAAGGATCTACTTTTAGCAATCAGAGGTTTTATGAAAGGATCATTTCATAAACCTCCCACCAAGTGTCACTCTTCCTAGATTTTTCGCATGCACGTCACATCTTCGATTTTATCAAAACTCATGAACCGTACGTTGTAGAGCTCATTCCTCACATCAACCTTTCATCATTCACATCCCACATCTCATCTAGGAGTTGTCGGCACATTCACCATAGTTGTTTTAGGGTAGGCCTGCCTTGCATGTCTTGTGTTGCATTTCTGGTGCCTTTTGTGTTTCGCTTCGCATGAATGTTGTGTTCTTGATTTCGGTGAGCTCTTGCTGTCATTTTGATACATACTAGCTTGTACTAGCACCATTTCTATTTTTGTTAACATCTCATTGTTGTCACATGCATGAAATTGTTCTTCGCGAACAGTTGCCAATTCGGTGACTCGCCTCACCCACATGCATGTTGTTCCATTTTCTGAATCTGTCATTCACTATTTTCATGCACGATCATTCACTTATGCTTACACTTAGTATCGCCATGCATTCATATTCACATTCGCTTTTAGTTTCCTGTCAGCAGGTCTAACTAGCCTTGGCCTAGACTCTACCTCACTAAGACAACATTTCACAATTCTGAAAGGGAAGGCTCTGTCTTCCACATAGGAATTGCGCATTTTTTCCAAGTGAATGTCCTCCAGTCTTGCATTGTGAAATTTTGAGGGACAGTGACTTTTGGCTTATTGGGGCTTGACCCAGGTTCAGAAGTGATTTAACCAAACAAATCTTGAAACTATCGGCTATTTTGGCAACAGTCCGTGGTACGCGGACTGAGGTCTCACCCGAGGTAGTATGGGAGGGTGTTGGAACTAGGTTTCCACATGTTAGGGATGTCTTGATGAAGTCTAAGAAGTTCGCAAACCGATCTTACGTGCTTGTGCTACTCCACGCAGTCATCTATCCTTCGCAACTCATGCGACTACTTCCGCGTAGCTTTGTAACGAGCGTGAAGCGGAATTGTCTAGATCCGTATTCCTGACTGTGCATTTATTATAGATCTTAACATAATTATGTGGGCCCAATATTCTCATTAATCATTCAAAAACTATAACCAGTGCGTGCAATCATAAACTGTGAAAAGATGCATAAATATCACAGAAGCAATAAATACATAGTATTTCAGAATCAACTGATCTTTTATTAATACTCTGTTCAGATACAATCCCAACTCCACCCTATGCACTCAGCTAGAGGGGTGCACACACATAGCTGTGGACTCTACCAATGCTCTGTGCACTCAGCTACAGAGCCTCTTCCTACTACTACAACCAAAGACTCGGACTTACTGACTCAAAGCTAATTCAACATCCAAAACCCATATTACTTCTCAAAGCTAAGACTAAGACTTCCTTTTCACTTAGAGCCTCGATCTATTTATACAATCCCATGGTCCACATACCATGGGTAGGCCAACACATTCTATATTAAATTACATTATTTTAGGGTGGGAAAGTCTAGACTCCCACTCTCTACGCTCGCATTTTGCAGGGTCTTTACATTACATTGACCAAAGCTCGGGCTTTAAGCCGCACAACATAATATGGGGAGATCCACTGCCCAACATGCCCCAACACAATCATCGTGACTCGTCCTGAGTCACTCGGCTGGTGCGTTGATTTTCACGTGGAGTTCATCCAGCAACCTTTTCACTTCTCTTACATCCGTATCACATTCTTCCATTGTTCACTGTACTAGTTATGCACAAATATCTGATGCATCATTGTCAGGGGCACCTTCTTGCCTTAGCGCATATGTACCCTACATCAAGGCTAACTTTCCCTTGATCGTGGCAGTGACCATGAATGATTCCTTGAGCCAAGGCTAGATGCATGCTTTAAGCATTGCTTCTTTCTAGCACGTGGCATCCACCTGTTCCTTTAAAGACTGGGCCTCCTTCATCTTGGCCAGTCATTCAGTAAGGGCAATCATCTGTGCGGTCCCCTTGATATTTTCATATGCCTGTTGTAACTACCATGATTCTATCTCCAAGCACTGTATGGTTGGATCTTCCTGTAGTGAGGTGAGCATGAAGAGGGATTGATCCAACAGTCCCATGCAGCCTTGTACAACGTGCTCTATCACTTCCAATGCCAATTGAATGGCATGGTGGCACTACTCTCTAACTTCTGGGGGTGTATAGGGTTGTGCCTTCAGTTGTAGCTCAATGATCTACAAGTTCAACTCCAACTGAACCTTCGCGGCGTCCTCCTAGGCCTTATAGACTCCAGCCACTAGCTGGTGAATATTTTCTGTTGTTGGGAGTACCACCAGCATGGCCAACTTTGGTATTCTGCTACAAGCCTCCTCCACGGCATGTTTTGATCCATGGGTTTGTGTGACCAGGTTTCCGTGCTATAGGTTGAGTTGTTCTAAATTTAACTTCTACTCGCTCAAGACTTGGAGGGCACGGCCCTCCCTGGTGTGAAGCTCAGCTATTACCCCATCCTATAGTTGGTATAGGATTTCTCTGGGAAGGGTGGCTAAATTAAACCCCCAGCCCATCATTTAACTTTCCATGGCCCTATTGCCCTCGGATGCAGCTAATATTGTGCCTTCTAGTAACACTAAAGTGTTCATGGTGTAGGCGCGCAACATCGGCTCAACTTCGGATGTATCTGGCACAATGTGTGGTGCCATCATTCCTGGGGGTCACACCTGTAATGCTTGCAACTGTACTCTAAGTGCCCCTAACACAGTTGTCTACTCCGTCATTAATTCTTGGAGAGCATCCTTAGTGACATTACAAATTGTTTTGCCAGTGGCAAGAAGGTCTCCCTCGATGAGCTGGATTGGGTCGGCGGTTGTCTTTAATGCCTTTCTCTTTTTCCACGAGGCTGGCTTCTCATGGACACATGGCCTCTTGAGTTGGGTCAATTTTGGTGTCAGGTCCATGTGTTCCTCTATCTCAACCTCTCCCTGTATGTCCTACTCTGTGGACATTTCCTGCCCTTCCTCGATCTCTTTGGTTGGTACGGTTGTGGTCTCTGCCATCTGCATTGCCACTGCTTCCTCAGCCGACTTTTGTTGCGTGGCTGCTTCTTTTTCTTGGCGCTCTCTTCGCCAGCTACGTGAGGCACAACTTGGTGTCCTTCTTTCATTGTTGCATTGTGATCTTCTCCAGTTCCACCAAGTCTTGAGAGTGCTACTCTTGAGACCATAACGCCATCACATTGAAGATTACATCATCCATTGTAATGAATGGAAGCTTCACCCACATTTAGGCTGGATCCTTGCTCACCGAGATATACAGGTTATGCATATCTATTGTGAACTATGTTATGCTTTGTAAGCTGCGACATACTGTAGGGACAAGAGTGGCCTGCATTTGATCCATGTTGATATTCTCGCCTCTATAAACACCCAAAACACCTTTATCTTTCGAATCCTCGTCGCGTCTTTCGTTGCCCAGAGCGAGGTGTACCTCACGGCTTCAAGTAGGTCACCCTCAACTGTGGGAAACTGGCTATCTTCTAGTAGGTCTCCTACAAACAACAGGATGTATAAGAGCAACCATGCATAGTGGAAAGTCTTACCCTGCTCCTAGGCCTCTCTATAGTTTATCAAAAACTCATCACAGAGGAACTGCACCTAGTTGAATTGGACCCCTTCTACGCACTGCTCTACCAACGCAATTAGAGAGGTTGGAACTTCATCAACCTGAAATTTCCTCATTAGCTTGTCGGCCAAAAACTAGGTGGCTACGTGCACCCCTTGGTCCTTGATGCTTTCAATTACATATCCTTGCTTCCTCTTCTCTAGCTTATATTTGGCCTTCATAGCTTCTGCGAGGGTCAAGTCACTTCTCTTTCCTGCTATGCTTGCGGGCTCATTTCCTTTGATGGGTAGCTGAGAAATCTAGTGAGTTAAATCAGTCATGATGGGAATCAGCTCCTCTAACCAGAGGTACCCATCATGTACTAGGCACAGTAGCTGCCGGATGACAAAAATTGTGACGAGCATGCGATGGTAGAGGGGCATCTGTCGTAGATCTAGTAGCCCAGCCTTCTCTGCACTGCGTAGCCATTTATGCTTTAGTAATTTCTCCACAGCCAACTGTGGGAACTTCTTGCCATCCACGAGGTCCTAGTCTTTGAACTTCATATTAGGTACCTATCCCAATGGTGGACCTTCAAACCTTATTTCATTAGTAAGGAGCGGGGTCTGGAGCACACTCTTCATGGCCTCCAGATCCTTTGGTATCTTGGCTTTCCCCTTCTATAGGGGGATGTAGGGGGTAAATTTATCTCCGAAGGCACTTGGGAGACATTATTTGCCTCATCGTCCTGCGCTTCAATTTGGGCGATCAGGGCTTGCAAATCTTCCTCCTCCTCCTTTGTTTCAAAGGTGATGGCTTTTCCCTTCTCTGCTATTGATAGTTTACTAAACCATGGGTTCCGTGGTGATACTCGAACTTGCCCCATTGTATGCTTGTCTTTCTGTGGTCGTGGCATGCGGGGTGAATTTGGAACCTCTGGTGCAGTTGCCGCCTCTCCAGGCTCCTCCTGGATCATACTGGGCTCTGGCGTAACATCTGTGAATCACACTCTAGTTCTCGCAGCCGTCATTGTGTCTACACTAGATCCATTCAGTCACATACTCAAGGGTGGCAAGAGTGCTTGGTGCTCAGTTCTCTGTACTGGATCAAATCTTAAAAAACCAAGTGTTGCCTTAAGGCTAACCCAAGGGATTTTATAGTATTGGTTGAATTTGAATTCGACCATTCCCTCCACTTTTGAGTCATTAATACCTTATTGGTGGCAGATCGTCCCGAATCTAGCTCTTAATTCTTTTCTTAATTGCTCGCCACCCACTCATTTCTACCTTAAATTGGACCTCTTGTCATAAACAGTATCATCAACAGTCACCTTCTAGCCTACCCACGTAGCAGCGTAGACCCTTATGCACGACCGCGACCCCTATGACACACTGACCCTATGCATAACCTCCTTTTAGTGCAGCTCTCCTACAGACTTGTTTATAGTCCCACACTCTCTTTCAATTGCTGAGAGTGCAAAGACTGTGATTCCTACAGATATTCAGGTGGTCACACCCGTGGTGCAAGGCTTCAAGTCACTTTTCAACCCGATCCGCGGGGCTCCCTTATTTACCCTCGTGCCAATCAGCACCTCACATTATTCCTTATACGGTGCGCTCCCCTAGTTACTTTGTTTGATAAGATACGATTGTAGCCATGGTAGCAGGGCTAGAAATTCTCGACGACAATCTTTTAATGCAGTGGTATGGCTACCTGTATCTTTTCCTGCCCTTCCGTCGACATGACATGGTTGCACGATTTCGGTTTCCAGTTTTCTAATTTCCTCTTCTATTACCATACTTTTCCGCTTCAGTCGTACCCAAGATTCTTTGAGTTCACGAAATTTCAAGTTCCCTCGCCAAATGTCTTCCTATAATTGTATAATTCCTTCACCTAGATCCTCCCGTACTGTCCTAACTGCAGGAATTGTGGTATGGGGATTCTCCTCTATTCTTATGGTTTCATTACCTCTCGTCAGTGTTGGGATCACTTCCGCGCTCTGGTTTTTTCTCATGGCCCTATAGGCCCATTGAGCTAGTGGTACGCAGAAGTCCTATTCAATTCATCTTACCTAGTTTGTTAGTGTCAGTCTTTGCAGCCTTGCTTCAGTGACCAAAAAAGCTCTTACAAAGTGATTTTAAGGTGTCAAGGTCAAATTTTGTCATTTCAATAATTTTTCAAGAAAAATTTGGTCACTAGGCATTAGGTCTAGGGTTTGTTTTCACTCTTTTCAAAATTGTCCAAATGTCGGTCCATGTCACCATTCATCTGAGTGTACCATTATTCAGAGGTTTTTCATCATCATGTCAAGTTCCATTGGATCATTTTACAGCTTGTTCATGCTTCAGTTGTGCCTAGGTGAGGTCCATTTCCCTCTCCTAGGGTTCTGGAGGTAATTTCTCTTGGATGGTCAAAACATCAAAAACACTTGTATCCTAATGTTCATACACCTTCCCCTATCCTTAATGTACCTTATTAAACACTTCCCATCACTCAGATTCCCCAAATTCCTCATTTTTGCACAAACCTTAGTTTCTTGCTACAACCTGGCAATTTTCTAGGTTGGGCCTGTGTTTTTCCCTTTTGGACCCCTTCCCCTCACTCAATCTCTGAGATTCCACTTTCCCCTTCTTTCTAACATCCCTCCCTACTTCCAAAAATTTCCCCAAGAATTTAGAATCCCCTTATCCCTTTCATTTCGCTTCATTTCAACAACATTCCTTGTTTCACACATCGGGATAGGTTTCACTAAAATGATGTTTTTGAGCAAAAAAAGATGAATTTTGGAAACCTGAGAGCGGTTTTTGTCCACAACAGGCCAAGGACGAAAAGCCTCCTTCACTTTTTACACAGGTGTCATGGTTTTAGCGAAATGTCAAAAATACAATCGCCTTGGGAGAATTGATGCACCTCTGAAGTGACCTTGGGAAAACCAAGTTTTATCCTATCTCAGTTGTCCAAATAACTTTCTTGATGATTCAAAAGATAACTAGACAAAACTATCTTTCCAATTCGCTATCATGAGCTCAATTTGGAGTTGGGGAAGGCAATCAAAAGTTCACTGCAACAACACTCTGCCTTGAGGCAGCCTCATTTGGCACATTTTGACCAGTCTTGGGAGATTTGTATTTTGACAAAGAAACTAAACTTCAAATTGAAATATTCTAGTTGGGTTGGAAATTAGACTCAAATACCTTTTCAACGAGCTATGCTACACCCAATTTTGACACCGGGAAGGCCTCCAAAATCCTCCTACAAAAAGGGGCTAGGCACAGGCTCTATGCGCCGCGTGCCTCGCGCGACACATAGGATTGGGAGGTAAAAATGAAAAATGGCTTGCAGTTTTGGATTTTTCATGAGAAACCACGAATTTTGTACTTGGACAAGAAATTTGGGCAAGTTTTGGGTCCCCAAAAGGTAAAAAAACATGCAAACAATGACCTCACTGCCCCTTTTTGGACACATAAGAAGCAGTCTTGGGAGAATGCACTTTTGGAGGTGCAAATGGACACAAAATTGGAAAATTACACTTGGGTTGGAAAGTAGACAGGAAAGTTTTTCCAACAAGCCAATCTGAGCTCAATTTGGATGGCGGGAAGTGCCCCCAAAAGTAGGCTAAAAGGCGTGCGACGCATAGAGATTTTTGGTCAAATTTTCACCTTCCAGCTCAGAAATTCAGCCAGTTTGACTAGTTTTGATTTGTGATGTAATTTTGGACTTTTATTGATGTAATTGATTGAACATGATTTAATTTTGACACTTAGTTACTTGTTCTATAATATTCATTCACCAAAAGGTGAAAATTAAATGAATGAATCAGTTTCCTAGCATATAGGGGTAAGTTGTTTGACTACCTAGATTTCAGTTCCTTGTTTAGAATTAGTTCAAACAGCTCCTAGAATGATGAGCTCGAACCCTAGAGGCAAGGAAAGTGGTTAGGATGGTCTATATGATGTAATTTCTCAATCATTTTCAGGGGTTGGAGAGGTTGGACACTTGGGATTGCTTTGGCATATCATTGTACATATTATCTCTGCATTTTTGGCTAAGGAAATACCAGGGTTTTGCAGCACTGTTTGGGATCCATGTGGCTTTATTTGTTGATGGTGTGCTTCTTTAAGTAATTTTAAGTTGTTATGCGTATCATTTTCCTTCTCTCATCTTCTGCCTTCAATTGAACGAATGAAGTGTTAAGGTAGAATCCATAGATTGTTATGCTCTGCCTTTAAGTTTGTTTGATTTTCCATGTTTTCATCTGTTTAAGGAGAATCCTTGAAAGCTTCTTGCTCTCATTAGCTCCTCAACAGTCTGATCTACCCATTCATTCCCTTTAAAATCATCAGGATGATCGCCTATCTTGCCCCAAATAGACCTCTGCAAAAGTTGTGCCTCATCCCCAAGCCCAAATTTGCCTTTCCCTGATTCAACACAAAAACTCCTAAAAACTCAAATCAAACCTTTGTACTTCATATCTAGCCTAAAATTAGCTTCTATTTCAGTCATCTTGAGCCTCATCGATTATCTTTGCTGAGATTGACCCGGAGAGAGCCCTCTCCTGTCCTCGTAGGGCTAGCTACGAGGCTGAGCGTGGTTTGATGTAGGCTTGAGTTTTACCTTATTTCAGCCTAAGGTAGATTTGAGCGCTAACATAGTGGCAACCATACTGGGGAAGAACTAGTTTTCTTGTTAGTATTATTTGATTTATAGATACAGATGGAGTCTGAAGTCACGCCAGGTAGCCTTCGAACTGCACATTGCTTTGCGAGTGCATAGTAGATAAATGGTACTTTAGTCGATCTCCGGTCTAGCTTGTAATCGTAACACTTAACTCATAAATTGCCCCAGTACATGTATCTAGTTCAGATCTGATTGTTGATGGTGGACAATGATCAGACACTGGCAAGGCTGAAATCATTCACCTGCCGACTCTAAATCATTTTCGAGATCAGATCCAAAGACTCCACTGGAGGATGATCCTGACCAACAAAAACATGAAAGGACAACATGGACAGATTAGGTATTCAAGTTGGAATTTAATCCAAGACATTTTGTTCTTTGTCATAAATTATTTCTTCTCTTTTCCCAAGAATGTCAAGAAGGCTTTGCAAAGTATATTGTATTTGAGAAGAGATCCTCGGCTTGCAGTTGATTCTTTCCCTTTGAAGATTGTGAATACGAAAGATTTGCATCAAGACCTTTCTTCTAAATTTTGTGATGACCATCTTTAGATTGATGAATCTCAAAAGACCAAGACTGATTCTATACCTGCTGTACATACCCCTACACCTTGTAAAATTCCAGATTGGTATAAACCTCTTGTTTTACCTTCTGTTCTTCATGCTTTCCCTAAACAATATGATCTATACTGGCAGAGGTTTGATGGTGAATGTAAGAATGTCAACGCTGAGCAACATCTGCAGAATTTTGAGTCTTTTCTAGACCTTTTTGAAGTTGATAGCAAATATGTTAATATAAGGCATTTTTCTCTTTCTTTGCAAGCCAAAGTCAAGAGTTGGTTCAAAACCTTGCTTGATGCAAGCATTTCAGATTTCCAGCAGTTTGTCAAAGTTTTTCTCGACAGGTAGATGAGCGTACAAAACCTTTTCTTGATTATAGAAGAGTATAACCAGCTGAAAAGACTGCCAGGGGAGACAATACAACAATTTTCTGCCAGATTTAACCAAGTTTATTATTCGATGCCAGTTGATATAAGACCTTCTCCTAGATTTTCTCTCTTACACTACCCAAGTGCCTTTGATCCGGAAATGGAGTTTCAGCTGAGAGAAAGAAATATTGCAACACTTCACGAGATGCAGAACAAGGCAGTGAATGTAGAGGCTCATTTGCTAATCTTGAGGGCAAGGTTGAAGGAAGAAGAAAAGAAGAATGTTTCAGAGCAGCTGACACTTTCAGAGGAAAAGCTTGATCTTTTCATAAATGTAGTAGAAGAGATGGTTTTTGTGTGTGGAGCATGATTGTTCAGAGGTCTTTGTTTCAGCCAGATGTATACCCTAGGATGTTTTGTACACCCCTCCACGCGAGGGGGACTTGTCCCCCCGCGGGGGTCCAGGGGGGGGCGCCGATCCCCCCCGGCTGGGGGGTCCGGGGACCAGCGGTCCCCCAGCGGGGGCTCGGGGGCAGCGCCCCCTAAGCTAAAAACAGATGTAAATTTTCCTTGTGAAAGTATAGTAATTTCTAGTCAATCTGGGCCGTTCATTAGGTGGATGATCTAATAGTAGAACTTATGTTTAGTTTAGGGTTTTTTGCCCTAGAAGGAAACCCCTCTCTTTGTATGAGGGCATTGTATTTGAGGCGGTGATAGATGTGCATTCTCTGTGAGCGAGAAATAGAGAGGTGAGACTGTGAGAGAAAACAGAGGATATTATAGCGGATTTGTTGTAGGTTGTGTCTCTTCATTTTGTTGGATAATAGAAAGGAAATATTGGCTGTTCAGGGTGGACGTAGCCTAAACTGGGTGAACCACGTATATCTGTGTCTCTCTTGTTTTGTGCATTTTTTTTTCTTTATATTTCTGCAATATTTTATGTGTTCCATTGCTCCGTAATATATAATATTCTAACAACTAGTATCAAAGCCGAATGTCTATTTGGCTGATAAACTCGCTGGAAAGAAGGGTTCCTAGTTCGAGTGGGAGCAATGGCGGAAAATGTTAAGTTTAGGGTCGAGAAATTTAATGGCCAAAACTTCTCGCTGTGGAAGATGCAGATGGAATATTATTTGTATTTGAAAGATCTATACCTACCATTGGGCGGAAAATCAAAGAAGTCGAAGGATATGGACGATGAAGAATGGAACCTTCTCGATAGAAAGGCACTCGGAACAATATGGCTATGCCTTGCAGCGTCGGTCGCCTTCAACATTTCGAAGGAAACAACGACATAGGGTTTGATTAAGGCGTTGGAGAAACTATATGAAAAACCCTCGGCCTCAAACAAGGTATTTCTTATGAAACGGTTATTTAATATGAAGATGTCGGAAGGTGGATCTGTTGCAGATCATTTAAATGATTTTAATACTGTTACAAGTCAGTTATGTTCTGTAGGGGTAAACTTTGATGATGAAGTTAGAGCTCTGTTATTCTTGTGCTCATTACTAGAAAGTTGGAACGGTTTGGTAATGGCCATTAGTAACTCCGTTTCTGGATCTAGTACTTTAAAGTTTGATGATGTTGTCGGTGCTATCCTTAGCGAGGAAATGCGACGGAAAAGATCCGGTGAGACATCGGGAAATTCTTTGAGTGCAGAGTCTAGAGGAAGAAAAATGGAAAGAGGAAAGAGCTCAGGGTATCGCAGTAAATCAAGGAAAGGCAGATCCAAGTCCAGATCGGGGATAGTGTGATGGAAATGCGGAAATAAAGGACACCTAAAGAAAGACTGTATATCTCGGAAGGGAAAAGAAGTAGATTCACAGCAAGAAAACAATCATGAAGCAAATGTGACAGGTGAGGTGTTACAAGATGCTTTGATTCTTTCTTTCGAAAATATTACTGATTCCTGGGTGGTAGATTCAGGGGCCTCATTCCATGCCACACCTGATAAGAAATACTTTCCTGACTATGTTCAAGGAGATTTTGGACAAGTTCGTTTGGGTGATGATAAACCCTGTAAAATTGTTGGAATGGGTAAGGTTCTTGTAAAACAGCAGAATGGAAACCAATGGCTACTAAAGGAGGTAAGGCATGTTCCAGATCTAAAGAAAAATCTGATTTCAACAGGGCAGTTAGGCGCTGAAGGTTGTGTGACAACTTTCACAGATAAAGCTTGGAAGGTCACCAAAGGAGCCCTGGTAATAGCAAAAGGCGAAAAGGTTGGTACATTGTATTTATGCAATGGTATTTCTAACTCTGTTAATGCTTTAACTTCCAAAGGGGCAGATGCAACATTATGGCATCATAGGCTTGGACACATGAGTGAAAAAGGGATGAAGATTCTTCACTCAAGAAATTTGTTGCCGGGTTTGAAGAATGGTTATTTGGTCTTCTGTGAGAATTACATTTATGGAAAAGAGAAGAGAGTCAGATTTCTCAGAGTTGGGAAAGAAAAGAAGAATGAAAAATTAGAGCTTGTGTATTCAGATGTATGGGGACCTGCTCAGGTATCATCTCTCGGTGGCTCTCATTATTATGTTACTTTAGTTGATGATGCAACTAGAAAAACTTGGATTTATTGTATTAAGAATAAATCTGATGTATTTGATACTTTCAAGAAATGGAAAGCTTTGGTTGAGATTGAGACAGGAAAGAAATTGAAGTGTCTTAGATCAGACAATG
>APFE031609479.1:588-10901 GCA_000404065.3 Pinus taeda
CTAACTGAAGTAGCGTATATGTTTTGGGTTTGAAAAAGAAAATAATTGACTAGATAATACTGATTCACCCCCCCCTCTCAGTATTATTTCCAACACCCGACTCAATCATGGCGATGGAGTGAAAGTGTCATGTTCAAGAGCGACTTGCTACCAATAAAGTTTCCTCAAATTTTCTTCCCAATTTTTCCCCAGTCATTTCTTACCAGTACCTATTTATTTTTTTCAAGCTTGAAGAGGATAACATATGCTTGTTCTATAATTTTCCGTTCGGGCAAGCCTGTTGCTATGTTTTAACGATTCTACCGATAGTGAAACTCGCTCTGACCTGCACGGACAAGTTTGTCTCTATTGTTTTAACGAGTTTAATGACAAAGATAACTCGGTCCTTTTCAATTTTAGAGAGTCTGAAAAAGGACAGAAAGGAAACTCCAGTATTCCTTTTTCGTAATATAATCCCTTAAGTCCGAAAAAGTATAAAATAATACGAAAGTGATGAATTTTTGATAGTTTAAATGAGCCGAATAAGACAAGGGCTTAATATTTTTGTATAATGATCCCTCAGGTCCAAAAAGATTAAAATCTAGAGGAGGGATAACACTTACGATCACTTTAACGAGCTGGAGAGGCCAATTTCTCGACAATCTTTTCATATTTTACGAGTCAGATGAAAAGAGCTTAAAGGAGACTCATTTTTTGAGGAACGAGTGATATTTTTGGGTAGCACCTAGTTCCAGGTGAGGCTTGGAATTTTTCAATCATGGTAGTGTAAAGAACATGGCTAACAGAATCACTCGTTGCAGCTGTTCCTCAAAAGGGGTAAACAATCAAATGGAGGCGTATGATTGGCTAAAAAAGAGTGGAGGTGATGGTAAGAACACGACCGAGGCTCAAAAGCTGATGATAATGCGATCGCAATGGTTATTTATCGAAGGTGGGTTCATATTTTAATGAGATTAAACTTTGGTGGAACATATGGTCATTGCTAGGTTTATTTTTTAACGAGCTTGAACTTCACATAAAACTACTCGTGATAATGCTCATTGATATTCGATTCACCATTAACACTATGTTCTTTTGACGGTCGTACTACCTGTTCAATTTCTCCATCAAACTGATTAGAAATGAGAATACATGCTTGAAAAATGAGTTTAAAAAATAATACCCTACTTGAATTACGTGAAAAGTAACTTAAAAGTAGTTTTTACCCCTCATTTTACCATTTCATTTGAATTTGGGATTGTTGGAGCTCTGGAGGTGTTTTCCCCCTTGATTTTCATCAGCTGATTCTAGGAGATTCTGTGGATGATTTTTGGTGTTGTCTAGACCAGGTAGGATCTAAACCTGAGCTCTTCAATTGCATTCTTTCCTTTCTAAATTCTGAACATGTTTTCCTGCTTTTCTGGGCCTATGGGGTTTGGAAAATTCGTTCTACCCCCATCACACCTAGTTTACATTGAAAGGTGCAATGCATACTAGGCTAGCCACTGGGCAGTCAATATGTATCCCACCCATTACACAGCTAGGGTGCGATGGGCGCAAGGACGAAAAATTTTGCACTAATTTTTCATGGAAATTTTGCCTGTTTTTTGCCAAATCAGGATCATAATTCTTCTCTCGTTTGTTTTTTAGAGATTCATCGGAGCAAAATGGTTGTTACATGGTGTGAATGTGAGCATGAAGAAGAGGACATGGTTGTCTTACATGATCTAGGTATGGTAACTGCATTGCGGAATTGCGGCTTGCTCAAGTTCTTCCGCATATATAGCATGAGGCAACAAATCAAATTGTTGCAATATTTCCTTGATGCATGGGATCCTACCAACCAAGTGTTCTATATTAGAGGCAAATCCATCCCTTTGACTGTTGAGGACATGTACTTATTGACTTGTTTATTGAGGCGTGGTGCCCCTCTCTCACTATCAGGTTCTGCCTGTAGGGGCGAATCCGTGAGGGATTATATTCGCCGATACTGTAGAGAAGGATCTTAGCTGAGTAGGGATGACAAGATCAGTATCTAAGATGTCACTGACCGGTCGTTCAGGACTATTTTATTCACCTTTGCTATATTGGTTGGTAGCACGACCCTTCACTTGGCCAATAGGTCCTATATGCAGTATGCCTTGGAATGCCTCGAACCAAAGGTATTCAACAGGTGTGATGCAGTACTTCCGGTGATAAAAGAACAGCTTTGTTATAGCTCCAAATCTCACTATTATGGTTTTTGATGCTGCACTCATGGCCTAGGGCAACCCCTCCTTCCAGACCTGGTCTCAAATTTAAAAAACAGTGTTTTATTCCTTGTACGCGACATTGTCCTGAGTTAAACGCATGTATACGCGGGTAGGCATATACCCAACCTGCGTATATGTATTAAAACACTTAAAAAAATATAAAGCTCCTTATTTTCGGGTGGAGATCGCAGGTTTTACCTGCTGATCACCTGTTAGTGCCCGTGTCCCAACTGTTCCCAACCAACTCCCAACTAAAAAACTACTTTGGGAGAGGTATAAAAAGACCTCAAAGGGAAGGCCTAAGGGAGGAGAGAAGAGAGAGAAAGGTTATTATACTGAGATTTTTCCCCTGAACAGGTCTAAAGACCCTTGTGCCTTCTGCACTTCCCCCATTTGTACAGGAAACCCTTGTTTCCTTGTGTGTTGATGTTCATCCACTAGTTATGGCATCATGGAGTGAGTCTTGGAAGGAGATATGCTAAAGGCTTGAGGTTGGATGGATCTGGAAGGAAGCTTTGCTTGGAGCCTACGAAAGGTTACTCAGGTGATATTACTCCTTTTGTACATTCTATTTGTCTATAATAAAGAAACACGTCTTGGTTCCTGATATGCTTCTTCTTTATGTTTATGACGTTCATGCTTGAATTCATATGTGGATGGTTGTTTAAAGTTCATAACTAACTTCCTTCTTTTATAACATAAAGATGATTTCTTTATAAGTCTTTGTCCATATACTGCTGTATTCTTTGGAATTGGTTGTTTTGCAGGAAAAAGGAGCGAAAGGGACTTGAAGAAGGGTTTGGACCCTTGAGGAACTTCTCGAACGTAGGAACTGAGGTACGCCCCTCTTACTATAGAATTTACTTTTAATAGCATAATGGCTGTGTGAATGTGTGTTTCTCTATTTAGACAACTTTAAGTCTGCTAGGGTTTCCACCCAAAAGCCCTAGGGGAGAAAATCCCTCAACCGAATTGGCGAATCCACTAGGGATAACACTCTTGTTGTTCCTAGTTTGGGTGTTTGTCAAGCCAATCAAGGCTCAGTTGCTTGTTGGTTTGCTGTTACTGTCTGGTCTGTTCTTGAATTCTAAGTTTTTCCAGTTTCTTCAGCTTGATTTTTTATTTTTCTTGAAATCTTTCATATACGCTGTTTTCCTTAGTTACAGAAGCGTACGTACGCTTGTTTCCTGAAGTAAACCCGCGTATACGCAGGTTTCCTCAGGCACAGTCGTGTATACACGCAGTCTGCACATAAGTACAGTCACGTATATATTGCAGCTTTCAAGATTTATAAATTTTTGTGTCTCTGAAGGTTTGTCTGGTGGTTTGATTAAGTTTGAAACAATTATTTTGTCAGTATCAGTTGTTTTTTTTACAGCAAGCATCTTACTCTGATTTCTCTCTGATTGTAAGGAGTATTGGTCTTATTTTGTGTTTGCAAGTGTCATTGTTTTTTGCTAAAAGCACACAAGATTTCTTGTTGGAATCTTGGCTGCTCTGATTTATCAGAGAAGAAAGATTTTTATCAATCTTTGTGTTGAATTTGGTTTTTTGTGACTTTTTGTTTGCTTTGACAAAACCGCTGTTTGTGACCATCCACTTCTTTGTTTCCTGAAAATTGTCGATTGATACTTTCTTGAAATTGTCTTTTTGATCTTTTTTGGTCTTTGTTACCAAAGCTTTCATTGCTGCTTGCGATTGTTAAAAATAATCTTTAAACACATTTATTTTTGTTGAGTTTTCATTCATTGTATGGTGTCAGCTTGCAAAAGTGTTTGTTGCTTATTGTTTCAATCGCAAAGTTTCAGTTTTGTTGGGAGCATTTTTGAAAAGACTCTTTTGTTGCTACTTTGAAGAAAACTTTTTGAAAGACTTTGTTTTCTTGAACTTGTTTTTCATTTAGTTTCCTTTTAGTGATTGAAAGTGCTTTATGTTTATCTTGAGTTTTGTTTTTAGTGTTTAGACGAAATGAATGGTAGCGTCTCATACTCCATCTAGACATTCTAAGTGGCAAAAGAAAATTTGATAAGCAACGCAACTTTCATTTCTTGCTTTTAGAGTTGTTTTGAATCTTGCATCAAGCATATAGTTGTTGCGTTAGGATAGATTTGCATCTCTTTAGGCATACATAGCTTTGTTAACTTTTGTGAGTGTGAAGTGTGAATTAACGAAAAGTTTGTTTCATTAGAAGTTTTCCTTGAACCCTATAGAAATTATTCTTCATCGAAAAACAAAGACAAGTGCACATGCATATAGTTAGGCTTTATTAATTTCTTTTGCATCGAAAAAACACCACTAGTTTCACTTCCATCATCCCCTGACTTAAAGAACAGCCTATTTTAAAATCAAGCGCTAACTAAAATTCACTAGAACTTTTTCTTTTAAGTTAAATACACCAACAAGTTTTAGGATTTTAGGGCCTTGGATTAGGTGAGTGGAGAGTTATCTCTACAAGGCCATTTAAACGTCAAACATAGGAGTCTGAATAGCGAGAGAAAATCCAATAGCGTTAGGAAGACCAGGAAAGCTCCAGATCTGGGAGTTAAGCACGAGGGTCTATGAAGACAGGGAAGAGAGATACTCCCTCTCCTACTTGTCCGAACTTACCTCACGACTGTTCCGCCTGGCTTCTGTGATGAGTTGGTATCCATAGTTGCTACTCCTAGGGAACTACATAGGCGGCTGCGGATGGGAATCCCATGGCACCTGAGGTCGACGTTGTTTCACTCTCGACAGTACTGCTGGAGGGCACCCTTGCAAAGCTTGGGGGTTTGCACCGGCGCAGGCTATTGTTAGGAGGTCAGCGTAACTTCCTCTGTTACCTTCACTGATAGGCCTGGGCCCTCATCATCCCAGACTATCTTCGGAAGGCCCCTTATTTCACTTTCTCGTATTTTGGTGTCTGGTCCTAATCACCCGGGACCATAAATACTGGAAGTTGTTTTTGACTGGCTGTATCTTAGGGACTTTATAGTGGGTGCCTGTGCTCTTAGTCGCCTAGCTTTTCAATTTTTTGAGTCTTTAGTTAGATTTTAAACAAGAAATTCAAAGTGGTTGACCGATCTCCTAGACGGTCTCGAAGACTTCGTGGTCTTTCACCACCGAGTTTAGAGCCTTCTCCGAGAGGGCGAAGAGGTATTAATACCGGTAGGTTTCGTCTCACGGCAATTGACGCATCGGGGATTGATCCTCCTCTCGGGGGCATTAGTATTGAAGCAAGGCCTGGTACTTCCGTGGAACAAGAGAGGAACACTCCAGTTCTTTCTCGAGTTCGCTTGCAAGCGGATAGTAACATAGAGGTAGAAGAAATTTCAGACTCGTTAGCGGCTCCGAATTCTCCCCTACCATCTAGTCATCCAGACGTATTACAATACGTTGGGATTCCGACGCATAGACCGTCAAGTCCAGGTTACACTACGCGCTTACCTTCGATGACCACTACTGGAAGCATGGCTTCTACAAATGCTACGACTGTACAGACTCCCATATCTATACAAGGGGGAGGAACTATTTCCATCCCCCCCGTCTCTTTATTCGGATGTTTTGCTAGCACGTCTTTTGTTGGGTCTACCTCCATTCTGTCCACGAGTGGAAATTCCCAAACCAATGCTTTTGGTTCTGGATTCTTCCCATTTGGCGCCCATTCACAGGGCATTCCTTCAGCTCCGTTTGGGGCCACCACGTCTATGATGAGTGGATTGGCTTCGTACCAAGGTTTTCATTCGGAAGTGGTCATATACCACATTCCAACCCAATGATAGGATCCATGCTTTTTTCTTCTGTAGGACAAAGCAACAATCCTTTCCAAGGTTGGAATAACCCTGGGCTTAGTTGTGCCGGAACTGGGAATACATTTTTTGGCCAATATGGGAATACGCCGTATACCATAGTTAGTTCATTCCAAAGTATTTCTCCCTTAGCTTCGGCTTGGAATCCATATCAGGGGTTATCAACTCCTTATAATCCTTTAGGAGGAAACTTTGCTGGGTATGGTGGATATAAGGTCGGAGTTGGTCAAACTCCGAGTTTTGCTGGATCACAAGGATTGCCTTTTGGTTCAACGGGTTCTACTGGTTACTTCGGGCAGCCTGGTGCCTTCCAAAATCCAGGCCAATATTTTCAGAACTTTGGGAGTTCCGCCCAATCAAGGTGGAATCCCCAAGCTCCTCCTAAACTTCAGTTTCTGGCAACATTGAACTTGCCAGATCTCACTAAGTTAACCAACGATCCAATCAAGTACAATCTAGCCTGGCCTCCGGTTACAACCAAACTCCCTTCGGACATTCCAAAATTCGAAGGGAAGAGTGGTGAGGACCCAGGCGACCATGTAACCATGTTCCACTTATGGTGTTCATCGAACTCCCTGATCGATGACTCGGTTAGGTTGAGATTATTTTAATGCACCTTGACTGGTAATGCGGCCAAATGGTATATAGAGTTGCCTGGGGGCAGCTTTACATAATTTGTTGACTTAGCTAATATTTTCTTAAACCATTTTCAGTTTCCTGTCCGGTATGATGCCAGAACCGAACTACTGGCCACTTTTCGTCAGGATAGGGCAACTCACATTTCTGATCATATTCAGGAATGGAGATGGAGAAAGAGGCTCATTAAAGCCGAAATCCCTCCAGAGTACTGTCTCGAGTGGTTTTTGAAGTCTTTGATACCTGAGATCTCCAAGGATGTCTCCATGTCTGGGGTCTATTCTGAGGAGCAAGCCATTTTTAGGGCCCAACAATTAGAATTGATCTACTCTCAGTCTGGGATCCTACAAAAATACTTGCCAGATGCTCCTGGGTCTAAGGTTGACGTAGCTAAGCCGAATCCAGGTCCCCATGCAGATGGTATTGTTGGGTCGGTAGACACGAATACGGTGAACTTGTTGAATCAATTGCAGTAGTTGTCTTTACAAACTGCTTCTAACAACCAAGTCACATCGTCTAACCCTACGGCTTCCCAAACATCTTCGATTAATGCCATCCAATCTAATAACCCCAAAGGAAATCAAAATTCCAATGGGAAAAGGAAAGGACGAGGCAAGAAAAAGAACCAGGATGGGAAGCCTGATGCAAATAAATCCGGCAATAATGCTGGTGGTGGTAGAAATGAGTCGAAAAATAAAGTCAAGTTTCCATGCAAGTTGTGCAGTGGAGACCATTTAACTCATCTTTGCCGCAAGATTGAAGACGCTCAGCGCTTGTTAGGGCAGCAAGGGACTTCTAGTTCCCAAGATGTGTTAAACAACCCTTTTCCCCAAGGGCAACAACTTCTTGTTGGCACGAGTTCAAACCCTGGAACCTCCACAGGGGGCAACCAGGAAGGGGAAAAATCATCGAATGTTTTCATGATGGGTTCTAACATCCATGTGGCTACTCGGTCACGTGATTATGGTGAAGCCGAAACTTCCAAGGACAAGGCTGTTCCCGGAAGTACTGACCTTCATATCGAGCGACCCCCTGTTGAGACTATAGCACGGATACCGAAAGGTTCTGCTAAACGCGCGACTATTAATCCTAATGCTAGGACCGCCCAGAATTAATCCATTTTTGAGGATCTAGCTCAGAGTCCATGCGCCATGTCCTCTTTAGAGGTTCTCCAGTCATGTCCGGCTTAGAGAAGTGCTTTACTTTCCGCGATTGGAGTAGTTGATCCAACTAATTCTTTACTGCTCACTTTCGACATGTTAAATGTCAAAAAGCGACTCCCTTATCACATGGCTTTTCAAATAAAGTCTACATACCGGAAAATTAACATTTTTCGTACCGTTATTGATGAAGGGGCTTCCACATGCGTCATGTTGATGTCATGTTGGAAGGATATTGGATCACCTTCGACTTTTCCTTCACCTACCGTCTTGACTGCATTCGATGGCCATTCTCATAAGCCGCATGGGATTATCCCAACCTTTCCTATATGTGTTGGGGGGAAGGTCGTTAATATTGAAGTAGAAGTCGTAGATGCTAACCTAGACTATAATCTCCTCCTATTAAGGAACTGGGTATATGAAATGGACGCCGTTGTTTCAACTCTGTTTCGTGTCATTTGCTTTCCTCATGAGGGGAAATCGTGAAGGTTGATCAATTGGATTATTGTCCAGTTGATCCTCAAGCAAGCTCCGACTCTACTGTTCCTTTAGTGGATAACCCTCTTCCGCCTCCTAAGAATCTAGGAATAGGGATGTATTCCTCATTGATGGTTACTTTTGAGTTTCCCTCTCCCATCGCTAAAATAAATGCCATTTCATCATCTAAGGAGTCTTCTCAAGATGGGTTCTTTCGAACTCGTTATTTTTCAGACCCTTGGACCTTGCCTTCACCTATGACCACATTAGTTGAAGGACAAGAGAACGGAATGGCATTTCCTATATCTGCAGCTGAGCTTAGATATAAGTCTATCGCCAACACTACAGATGACCATTCTAATCCTTTTTTCGAAGAGGAGTTAGATGGCGATGTGGCCCCGGCTTGGAGCCTTGATTCTACCTTTGCTTTGGACTTCTTAGATTCAGTTTTACCTTTGGAAGAAGCAATTCTCTAAGCAATGATGGGTATAGATTGACCTTGGGAAGATTTACACCATCGTTCATACTTTCTTCCTCCATTGCAAGAGGTAGAATCTAGATTCTCCGAGCTCTGTACTAGTGATGTTTGTACGGTGTCAAACCCTTTGGCTCCAGCACACGTTCATTCCAAAGGTAATATATCAGTGATTTAAAAAACAACACCTATAAACATCTCTAGGGACCCTAACACGATCGAGAATCTTTTTATCGGAATTGAGTGTTCCCCTGAAGAAATTCAAATTTACACCGACCTATTCAAGGAATTTCGGGATGTATTTGCTTGGTATTATGAATAGATTCCTGGCATTGACCCATCTATAGTTCAACATGAGATCAAGACGTATGAAAACGCCAAACCAGTTCGTCAGAGGCTCCGACTGGTCAACCCTAGGAAAGCAACAACTATCAAAGCGGAAGTGGAGAAGCTGCTAAAGGCGGGTTTTATATACCCTATTCCTCTTACTGATTGGGTTTCTAATCCAGTCCCTATAGATAAAAAGCAAGGAACAATCCGAGTATGCATCGATTTTAGGGACCTAAACAAGGCTTCTCCCAAAGATAATTACCCCATGCCATTCATTGATCAGATTATCGACGAGTGTGCAGGTAATGAGATTTTTTCCTTCATGGATGGATTCTCTGGTTATAATCAAATTTCTATCCGTCCTGAAGATCAACATAAGACAACCTTTATATGTCCCTGGGGTAACTTTGCATATAGAAAGATTCCTTTTGGTCTTAAAAATGCTGGAGCCACCTTTCAGCGGGCCAAGTCATATGCTTTCCACGACATCAAGCATGTCATCGAAGTGTACTTGGATGATCCCGCTGCTCGTTCTCGAAAGAGAACTGATCACCCTAGCCACCTTCGAATGGTTTTTGACCGATGTCGTTTCTATAAAATCCGGTTGAATCCGAACAAGTGAATTTTCGTGGTTACGTCCGGTCGGTTGTTAGGGTTCATTGTGTTAAATGAAGGGGTTCGGGTTGATCCCTTCAAGGTTGAGGCAATAGTTCGGTTGCCTCGCCCGTCCTCAATTCGTTAACTTCAGAGTCTTCAAGGGAAGGCTAATTTCTTAAGGCGGTTTATAGCAAACTATGCCGACATCACTAAAGGGCTCATGCGTTTGCTACGGAAAGGAGTTCCATTTGTATGGGATGACTTTGCGCAACGATCATTCGATGCTTTGAAAAAAGCACTAATCTCTACCCTGCTTTTGAGTCCACCAGATTATGGTAGAGACTTCCTTTTATATCTCGTTGCGGCAGAATCAGCCATTGGTATGGTTCTCGTTTAGGAGGATGATGCCCTCACCGAGCACGTGATTTATTATTTGAGATGAGGCTTAATAGGTCCTGAACTTCGCTATTCTCCGGTTGAGAAGTTGGCCTTGGCAGCTGTTCATGCTGTCCAACGGCTCCGTCATTGTATCTTGCTACGCAAAACTTTTGTCTTAGCAGTGGTCAATCCATTTCAATTTGTCCTCAGTAGCCGAGTGATTGGGGGAAAGTATAATAGA
>APFE031609479.1:18439-31222 GCA_000404065.3 Pinus taeda
CCTTGTGCCTTCTGCACTTCCCCCATTTATATAGGAAACCCTTGTTTCCTTGTGAGTTGATGTTCATCCACTAGTTATGGCATCATGGAGTGAGTCTTGGAAGGAGATATGCTAAAGGCTTGAGGCTAGACGGATCCAAAAGGAAGATTTGCTTGGAGCCTGTGAAAGGTTACTCAGGTGATATTACTCCTTTTGTACATTCTATTTGTCTATAATAAAGAAACACGTCTTGGTTCCTGATATGCTTCTTCTTTATGTTTATGATGTTCATGCTTGAATTCATATGTGGATGGTTGTTTAAAGTTCATAACTAACTTCCTTTTTTTATAACATAAAGATGATTTCTTTATAAGTCTTTGTCCATATACTGCTGTATTCTTTGGAATTAGTTGTTTTGCAGGACAAAGGAGCGAAAGGGACTTGAAGAAGGGTTTGGACCCTTGAGGAAATTCTCGAACGTAGGACCTGAGGGACGCCCCTCTTACTATAGAATTTACTTTTAATAGCATAATCGCTGTGTGAATGTGTGTTTCTCTGTTTAGACAACTTTCAGTCTACTATGGTTTCCACCCAAAAGACCTAGGGGAGCAAATCCCTCAACAAGCTTACCAAGGTGAAAAATGGAAGATCCAAGAACTTTGGCTATGGTTCTATTCTGACCGCTTTTGCCTTGGAGAAGATCCCATTGATGCAGCCACAGTACATTTCACTCAGTCTGCCACCACTGACTGAGCCACGGATGCAGAGATGGGTTGAACTTACGGCCAGACATGCTGGTCAATCATAGGTTTCCTTCTCTGATGCCTTCTTCGATTGGTTCAACTGTCAGCAGATGGTTTATGCCGAGTGTTCGTATGCTGGGATGGATTTTCGAGGTGACCCAGATTTAGTGCTGCCGGCTGGCGAGCAGTGGGGTGTCATAGGTAAAAATATCTGACCATATCTATTTTTATTGCTTTTATAATGTTCTTGTGCTTTTTAAATGTTTATCAAGACTAATCAAAACTCATGTGTTCATGCAGATATCGGACCAGTGCGACCAACAGTGCGCCTGAGAGCAGCAGCTACCGTTCCAGCAGGAGAGGCCGTAGGGAGGGCTCTGCTTCGTGATCTGGATGTAGTCGAGACTCTTGCAGTGTTGCAGGATCAGATCGAGGGTCTCACCCTTGGTATTCAGGACGTGAGGACCGACGAGCTACCTCTAAGATTACAACGCCATACTATTGGCATGCCAAACTGATGGACTAGGCTCTTACGCATGATTGCACAGGCGGTGACTTGTTATCACCAGCACCATTAAATTAGGGTGCCCCCTAGTATTTTTAGTTTTTGGGTCATATGACCGATTTTGTCCTAGACACAGAACACTATGTACAAACTATAAACAGTTATATATATTTTTTATTTTCGGAGCTTTATTTTGGTTAAGTTATATGATCCTAATGCAAATATTGATGAAATGCTTTTCTTTTATAAATGTTGCAAATGTATATCTAACACATAATTTGCTAATGAATTGGTTAATGTGTTTAAGTTTCTAGAAATGTGTTGATATTGAATAGAATCAAACTGCCTTTCCAAAATCTTGACCCTTAGGAACATACGATAGATAGCTAGATTCCAAATGGAATAGATGTCGGTAAGCTGTAGAATGACGAGTTGTGGGTCTAGCCTAATGACAAGTTGGCGTATGCCATGCGTGATGGAATCAGAGAGGAGCTCTATCAACGCATTGTATTCAGCGATGTTGTTCTTCGATCGACCAATACATACCCCTCTGAAACTCACTAACTCGCTGCTTGGATCAAATATGGCCTAGGCTACGGAAGATAGGTTCCGCGTACTACGACTTGCTCCATCAGCGTATCCAACAAATGATTCCAATAGGTTTGACATCTGCAACAAAATGCAAAAGTGGATTACCTAACCAAAACGATCACTCTTAACGAAAAAAAATGTAACAAAAGCATATGAAGAGGTTACTATACTAAGTCAAGCAGAGTAACGCTTAAGGTACAACCCATTTCAGGGTTACGACAGTGGAATCCCATCATAATCTACTAGATCGTAGGCTCCTTTTGCTAATACAAACTTAACAATATAGGGACCCATCCAAAAATACTGGAACTTACCTGCTCCCTATTTATCGGATTCCTGGCCGTAAAGTAAGACTAGGTAACCTTCTGAAAAGACACGAGGTTTGACATTGTTGTCAAACTGTGCCTTGGCTCGTTTCTTATGTGCTTCGTTAGCGAAGGCGACATCATGACGGGTTTCATCCAGTTGGATTAATTCCAAGAAATGAGCCTCCTCCTCTGAAGTTCCGGGGAGAAGGTCGACTGCGAGCTTGAGGGACGAAATTTCGCACTGAACTCGTAAGGCTGCTTCCAGGCCATACGCTAGCTAAAAGGGTGTAAAAACGGTCACACTTCTCACCGATGTCCGGTATGCCCACAAGGCCGAGTACAGGATTAGGCGCTAGCTCCGTTTATGGACTCCAATCATCCTTTGTAGCATGCGCTTCAGGACTTTGTTGATTTCCTCAACTTGCCCGTTAGCTTGCGGATAATACGGAGTAGAGCTGTCGTGGGACAATCCTAATTTGGCAGCCAATTCAATCATCATGTGATTGTGGAAATGCGATCCATGATCTGTGACTATGGCTTGTGGAACACCAAATCTGGAAACTCCATGATTGAAAAAGAAAAGAGCAGCCGTTTCGCCGCTATTTTTTAATGTAGGCATCACCTCTACCCATTTCGTAAAATAGTCAACTGCGACTATGATATACCCAAGCCCCCCAGCTGAGGTGGGGTTACATGTCATGAAATCTATGCCCCATTTTGTGAATGGCCCAATAACAGCTACTGGATGCAGAGGTGCAGGTGGTATTCTGGTTTTGCGGTCGAAGATTTGACAAGCATCACAACTTCTGACTACAGTTATGCAATCTTTGAACATTGTTGAAATAGCCTACCCATAAGATCTTTTGTGCTGTAGCGTAACTAGATTGATGCCCCCCACACATGCCTAAATGATAATCGTTCAGGACTTTTTCAGCCCCCTCATGGGTGAGGCACCTTCGCAGAACTGTATCGATACCACGATGGTGAAGTGTATCAACGATGATCATGTAGTCTTTTGCTTGGTATCAACTACGTTGTTGTTCTGAATGAGAGGTATTAGACCTATCTACCCAAACGTTCGATGAGCATTGATTTGGGTTTTCCCCCCATGCCAAGAACATTGATTGCTACAATATTTCTATTGGGCTTGGAGGTAATACTTGGTGATGATCCATGCTAACATTGTTTTCGGACATCTTCTGAATAGATGATACCATATGGCAGGTTCCTACAGTGGCCACTTCCACTAGATTGTTTAGAGGTGGTAGGAAAAAAGTACCCATCAATGTAGGGTCTTTTAGCTGGCCTACTCCGATATTTTGAAGCAATTGAGAGCTTCTGTGGATCATCAGGATGCTTCCCGTAGCTTGTGAACTTTTGGGAAGAAAGTTTTGTTGATTGACAATTGTAATTCCTCCTTGGAAAGGAAATGCAATCTTTCTGAAGCATCTTGACACAACAACAACGATAGCATAAATCCATGGTCTTCCTAGTAGGATGTTGTAATCAAGGTTTCCATCGGTAACTTCAACATCAATTTCTACTGTTTTACCCCCCAGTTCAACTTGTAAGTTACTTAAAATCCCATATGGAGAGTATGTCCGTCCATCTTATGCTTTTAATGTCATTGAGGATTTCGACAAGGGTGGTGAGCCTAAAGTTTTCTAGCAACTCATTGACATAATACATGTAGATTCCCCCTCATCAATAATTGTTCGATGAACAGTTTTATTGAGAGATTTCACTTGAATGAGGAAAGTGAGTTGAGCTGGTAATTGAGGCTCATATCCTTTATGACTAAAGGCCACAAGATTGGAATCCACTGGGTCAATCCCACCTATTGCTACTAATAGAGCCTACATTTCAGAGGGGCAATTTTGTAGTACTTCAAGTGTCGACATAGCAGACGGCGATTGGGCCAGGTCCTCTACTATATTTATAATTCTGTGCTACTCTGGCACGAGGATTAAATGTCAATTTGTGTACTAATCCCTTTGGCGGCTTTATCGTTAGCTTAGGAATGATGGGTGGCACAACTTCGATCAAAGTTGTTGTCGAACTACTAGGTTGATTAGTAGCCCTGTTGTTCGACAACTATGGATTCTCGTAATCTTTATTCCTTGTTGATATCAAAGCATCATTTTGCTATTTTGAAATGGACAACATAAGCACTTGGGATGGGGAAGCATTGTCACTAGCAACCAGATTGGTTCCTGGGTTTGGAAACATATCACTCACTACTGTTAAGGTTCTTGAGTTCTCGAAGAATTTCTTAACCTCAGCTTTATGTGGACAGTCTTTCGTCCAATGATCCTCATGACATATAAAGCATGGATGACCTGGTTTCTTTTGCCCAGAGGAGTTTTCAAGAGATTTTTCAGGAGATGAATCGCCCTACTTCTTCTTTTTCCCTTTATTTTTCTTCTTTCCCCCTGGTTTCTTCGGTTCTTTTCCTTTGTTGGTCGACATGGCATTAACCTCCGAGGGGAGAAGTTCTTCATTTGAATTTTGACTAGAAACTGCACGGGCTTTCTTCGATGTAGCCTTTCCAGTTTTCTTGCTAGTCGTAGTTATCATGCCATTGCCGGCATGAGAGTCTTTGTTTGATTTAGGAGGAGGAGGAATAGAAAACTCTGGTCTAGGAGCATCGGGGATTTTGTCGTAGAGCGTGCCAGATTAAGTATAGATCAAGTCTAGATATTGCGCACGAGCAATGACTTGCTCTTCAGTGACAACTCCTCCCTTAGCCACATCTTCTATAATAGAAGGTAACAATGACTTAATAAACCATTCAGCTAGAAACTGATCAGGGACATATGTTTTTACCATTCTACAACGACGTCACCACTCATGAATATGATCAGATATGTGAGTGGTTGTTGTCTGCTTGAAATTGGTAAGAAGCTCCATTCCTAGTTCGTACCTTATTGGTAACTGAAAATGGGTTAGAGAGGTGGTGGCAAGGGCACTGAAGTTACCGAATGAAGATCTAGGTAATTCGATGTACCATTTTGCTGCCGGACTAGTTAACATTTGCTGAAAAAAGCAAAGCCTAATTGAATCATCATTCAAAGTGTTGGACAAACACCACAGATGAAAGGTCATCACATGATTCGATGGATCTTCACCTGGATTTCCATTGAATTTAGGAATATCTGGCGGAAGTTTATGAGGAATCGCCGGCCACCAAGGGGCATACGCAATTGGATCATTTGTTAGCTGATTTAGATATGGTAACTTTAAAGTCACCACGAAGGGCAACTGTTGATTTAGGTTTGGCGAAGCATACCCAGGATAAGATGGGATCGCCTGAGTAGTGGGTCTTTGCACACCAGCATAATGTATTTGATGCTGATAACTTTGATAAGGTTGATGGGTATAACCTTTATGATATGATTGATGTTGATCGTTTTGAATATACGGTTGCCCATTACCCGCAAAGCTTTGTTGCTCAGGTCCTCGGTAAGCTTGCTGGAATTGTGGTTGTTTATATTGTACCATGCATGGTTGTGAAGTCATTTGCTATTGTCCAATACTGGCTGTCTGACCAAGATGAGAGGTAATAGTGCTTGTTTGAGCCTGAGACGCTCCAGTTAAGGAGCCACTAATCGGTGATTGTGGTTATGTCATGGAGACAAGAGGCTGTTGTATTACAACCTGAGAAACTTGAGGCTGACATACAACAGGCAACACCTGTACTTGTAATACCATCACAATAGCCGGTGTAGTGGGGATATTCAACACAGGTAAACTTGGTTGCATTGAATATACAACTCTTGGCTGTTGAGGCAATATTGGCACCCAACCACTGGATGTGATTCTAACTTGACCCGAATTTTGTTGTGAACTCTTATAGGGTTGTTCTCCTAGAGGGAACAATGAAAGGGCATATTGCCCTCCATATGGCAGCAATCTAGTGTTCAAAGGAAAGATTGGCCTCTAGGCACTGGACTGCCGAAATTGATACTGTTGCGAAGGATCAATTTGCTAAGAATCAACATAAGAGATTCCAGATAAGGCACTAGACAAACAAATGGGAACAGACCATACTGTTGAAACAGTCCCTGGGTGGATTCCATCTAGCGGCTGAGAGCTAGTTGGGACAGATGGTATACCAGTGAACATTGTCGGAGTGGCGGCAGGAAGTTCCGTTGTTGCTGTGTCAGATGACACAGTCTTAGATGTCGATGGTTTTTCAGACATATCGAGTCTATCCAAAAGAATTCCTAGCGATTCTACAAGAACTTGTGATGAAGGATGACTAACTTCTGCCGTAGAAGGATATAGGTGGATCCCAGTTCCAAAATGCAATGCGGGTCCGTAAAACATTTCTGGTGCCGAAGAAGGTGTAGACTCTATAGTGACAGACATTGGAGGGGTGACACCTTCCGAATCAGCCCTAGATGGAGCCGGTTCAGGAATAAAAGTGTTACCGTTACACTAGGATCAGTTCTAATGTCCTCTTGTGAGTGTGGAACTTCTTTGGTAGAGGCAGGGATACCAGAAATGGTTGGAGTAACTGGAGTCTTTGAGGATGTTGAAACACAAGTTTCAAACAAATTAGGAGACTTTGACCTAGTTAAATGAGATTGCTTGGCCCCAAATGGTTTCATTTCCAGAGTAAAAGACGGTTGACTCGTTAGTCTCCGCGAATTACGAGGTTTTGATTGAATTTCTTCCACGATTGAAGATTACTTGATCAATTCAAAATAAAAATGGGAAAATGTGATTCCAAATTAAATGAATTTTAGACGCTTTGACACAACTTGCTTTTTCAATTTTTAAGAGTCAAGAAAAAGTTAAAGATGACTCTAGTCACCTTCGATTTTTAATGAGCCTGAAGTGACAAGTGCTCAGATGGACCTTTTCTTTTAAGGAGTCTGAAAAGGACGAAAGTGACTACTCTAGAAATCTAGACAGAGGAATTACCAAACCAATTGTAAAACCATAGAATACATTTTACAGTACGACAGTCAATCTTCCCGAATGCTGTGTTTAGTGCATTGCGATCGATAGGGTGGCAGACATGGCTTCCTAAGGATAAAGGATATAGCCTATTGTGGTCTCCCAATATATACTCGATGGTACATGGGAGCACAAGTCCATACTGGCACTTGCTGTCTCAAAGAGGAGGAATCACCCAACCTATGATGAAAGCGATAGTTACCAGGCTTTACGACACCGAAATACATCTGTTACATAGTAATTTGTCACCGTCCCTGTTACCCCTTCTCCCGCACCTTGGAGGACTCGTTCTGGGACCTGTGAGAAGTGACATGACCTGGAAAGACTTGCATTGTATTACCCTAGACATGAACTTCATATGCCCTGAAGACACCTTCTGCAAAATACCCATAAAACATGCCCTTTTTCCATTGGCGCGGTTTCACTGTGTATCACTCGCGCCAATGGGGGAAATCCTCCAAAGAGGGCGCACCAGCTGGTGCTCTGTCTCATAGTCGCACTCACACCAGCCGAGTTGGGTAAAGTTTTTAACAAACAAACATCCGAAGGTTCTTCTTAACCCACTCATGAACTGAATCCATCTTGAGTTAGTTTAGTTTGGCTTCGAAACTCCATAGAAGGGAAGTTGTTTGCCACCTTCTCATGGAATCTTCTTAGTGATAAAGCCAACCCCATGAATATTGTGGAAAATCCTAACTCCTTCCCCTCTATCTATAAAATATTGTCCTTTTGCCTTTGACAAGCTAGTTCCAAGTTCTAGTTTTCAAGTCCCAAAGTCTGAGAATTGCTAAGTTCATGCTGCAAGAAGCCTTCTTCATTCCCATAAGGCTAAATCTAAAGTGAGGAGATTCTTGTCCAAGTAACTAAGGAGATAAAGGCTTGTTCCCCATTCCCAACAAGCTTTTCAAGGCATGTGCTGCTGATCACCCAGCCAAAGGAGGATTTGACGTCAGAATTATGGTTGTATTCTTCTTTGTTTATCAATAATAAACGACTATCATTATGGTTCCACTCTTATTGTCTCTTGTAATGATGATTGAGTTATATCCTTTCTGACTAATATATAGTTGCATCTATTGGATTTTATGCTTGTGTTTGTGTCGTTCTTTGCATGTGCAGGTGTCCATTCACAAGGATCGTGGGGATCGTGACCGACCGGAGCAAAGGAACGGGAGCGTCGACTCTTCTACAAGTACAAGTGTTGGAATCCAGGTAGGCCCTCATCATTGGTCTTTAATTTGAAATTAGGAACCTGCGTGTTAGCGTTGTTTGATTGTTGCTAGACCCCATTTGGGCTAGTAGGGATCGCCTCTCTCCGCAGAGGGGATTTACCTCCACAACAATTTGGCGACTCCGCTGGATAAGCCCCGGAGTGGGCTTTATTTGAAAAAATATTATGCATAAGTCCAAGCACTCTATTTTTTGTACATACGTGTGCTTTAGCAAGTGTGTTGTGTGTGCATGTTTTAATGATTTTGCCTTGGTGTGTCAGTGTGATTGCCACTTATTGTGTCCTTTTTTCTTCTTGGACAGATGTCTGGTTCGCCTTACGTTGGTTTCGCTGATGGTGCCTCCCACAATACACGCAACTTGTCCTCTGCGGCATGGGTGATCTATGATCCTCATGGTGAGCTAGTAAACCTTCAAGGGGTTTGTCTAGGTTGTACCACGAACAATGTTGCTGAGTGTAGTGCTGTGATTGAGTTACTAGCCGAGGCGATTAATCTCGGTATTCGAACATTGGTTGTGAACTTGGACTCTCATCTTGTCGTCCACCAGCTCAATGGGCGTTATTCTGTCAAAGACCATCGGATTTTAAGGTTGTATTTACGTGTTAAGTTGTTAGAAAGGGATTTTGATTTCATTACATATCAACATATTCCAAGATGATTTAATATGTTAATCGATGCATTAGCTAATTATGTATTGGACAGACATTTGCATAACATGTAATTTAAAATAGCATAAGAAGAATAAAACACAATAAACCGCATGCATCATCAAAAAATAATACATGTTTGTCTTAGTACATCTGGAGACAACATGTCTCTCAAAAAATATGCATGGAAATAAAGCCTAGATATCTAATCCCTATGGTTCTAATGGTAGCACGTCACTGCTTGCACTAAACGTCTCAGGAGTCGGTGGATGCGATTGGGCACCCCCACCATGTGCCTTTGGTAAGCTAACGGGACATCCGCTAGCCGAGCATAATCCGGGATCCCTCGAGTGATACCCTCAAGGTTCTAGATGAGTTCTCCTCTATCACCACCCTCCTCCTGAGGATCCGCTGCAGCCTGGTGTCTCCTCGCAATAGGTGACATGCCAGCTGGGCGCTCTGGGCCAACATCTGCATATGCATATAAATGTTATTAGAACAAGCATGTATTAACATAAAAAAAATTCATAAAACACAAAATCAAAATGAGGTCATACCTATCTCCTCATCCCAGTCCTCTCCCTCTGGCAGTGGGAGATTAGGGTCGCCAGTGAAGTCTGTCCCTACATACGGCCAGTCCTCAACCACGATCAGTTGGCGGTGAAGCCACCCAAAAAACTTAGGCCTCCATGACATTTGCTGGCCTCCCCCTCCCTCTAGGCATCAATGCCGCCCAACGAGCCATCCTCGGCTCTTGAGGTGCCGAATCAGGTACAAAGGCCCCTTGGCCCTGAAAGATTGGCACATGTTCCAAGAAGAACGTCACTAGAATGGAACCGTATCCAAACTGTAGCAGCTTGCCACGCTTACCTTTTGTAAGTTGCCTCTTCATATTGGTCGTCACCGCTGCCGCCCAATTGAAGATGGTTGGATTGAGACACTCTGTCCCCAGTATCAGGTGATTCTTTGTGGCTTCATGGGGTGCCTGTGCCCACGCAGCTCGTGTGATGGTGAACAATAGAGCTCTAAGTGTTATGTCCGGAACAACGGAGATATCCACTTTTCAGCTGCCGGATCCAAATTTTGCACCTAGGCAAACTCGAGCCTTCACCTCCTCCATCTTTTCACTGGATGGCCTGCTACCTATCAATAGGGTCATCGGCCCTCTACGCGACAGTCCAGTGATGAAATAGATGTCAGATATGTCTAGTTCTAGTACATGGTCTCGTATACGGAACACTTGATCATGTTCATCCCAAAGGTTGATTAAATATCGCAAGAGCTCTGGCTGAGCTTGTAGATAGGATAGGAGGAAGTATTTCTTGAGCCTGCAATTTCTAAGGGCTTCCATACAGTCTTCATCTGCTATTGCTAATACGTCTACCTGGTCATGCTCTCTTTCCTTCCATTGAAGTACCATTTTGCGTGTTTTCCTGCAATTACAAGGTCAAAACATCAAATTAGATCTTTAGAAAATTAAAAAATGCAGTGAAATGGCTTTAGAATCGTTGAATTTTGAAAAAAGGGTGTGTTCGGCCATTGGCGCGACTGTTTCTAAAATATTCGTGCCCATGGGCGCGAGCCTTTGGGGAAAAAGGGCCCATTGGAGTGGGTCCATGACCGAAAGCCGCGCCAATGGGCGCAACCCTATTTTTTTGCAATTCCCTCCACAAGGGGCAATAAAAAAGGCTAAAGCAATTAAAAAATGGACAAAAATGGAGTAGGAGAGGAGGCCTCTTACCTGGAACTGGTGGTGCTCCAAATGGTCACACGGATTCATCGAAATCGTCACCCGAAGATCGCACACGAAAAGCACTATTGTCACTCTCCAATGAGGTAAAAGTGAAAAGTAATTCTTGTTTTTACCATTTTCACTTATTTATAGCTTTTTTAACCCTAAATAGGTTTTAAAAGTCCTTTTTATGAATATTTTAATGTATATTTGTGTCGAAAATGGATTTTACACTGGTTTTTTGTGCAGCGACAGGTGTTCGTGCGACTTAGGTGACGAAACGAGTTGTATTTTATACATTTTCGGACTCGGTAAACACATGAAAAAGTCACTTTGGAGTCATCTTTCTGCTCTTTTCTGACACTTTAAACGTGAAAAGAACGCCGAGTTATTCCTCTCGACTCGTTAAACGTAAATGAGAGGCGGTCGTCTTTAAACCCTTTTCCGATCGTGTGAAGACAAAAAGATCGTCGGACCCTTGTCGTTTCAGGTTCGTTAACGGTTACAAAGCGACATGGTTTCGATCGCTTTTTTACTTTATCAGGTCGAAATCACTACTCATGAAAGGTACTCCTCAATCGTAATGATCGGTCGGTTCTTTCGAGCGTTGCTTTATACTTTTTCGGGCTCAAGAGACACAAATTTACGAAAAAGGACACCCCTGGAGTTTCCTTTTCCGCTGTCTTTTCAAACTCTCTAAACATGAAAAGATGCTGAGTTCTTCCTTTGTCAGACTCGTTAAAACTTAATGACATCGTAGTCCGTCGAAATGATGCCTTTCAAGCATATGCTATCCTCGTCAAGCTTGATAAAAATAACAGGGGTACTCGCCAGAAATGGTGGGGAAAACGGAACCACAATTTTTGTCGTGTCAGTAGTATGTCGCTCTTGAACATGGCACTTGTCTGCATTCGTGTCTGGGTGGGGACATCTCATCTAGTTTTTCAGTTGCCTCCGTGGGTTTGGGTAATCCTGTTTGACCTCTCATCTGCTCATTGCCTTTTCACGATGACCTCTGATCATTTGATGTAAAATACTGCCAAGTCCACTGTCGTGCCACCGATATGTTCAAGAGAAGTTGACCTCTGCAGAATAATCAACCTCCCTCTGATACCTCACATAATCCTGATTCACAAACATCTTATCCTTCTCTGTCTCGTGTCGATGATGTGGGAAACATTATGGCCCACCTTCGATCAAGGTCACTTCCTGACGACTTCAGCTCATTATCCAGGAAGTTGACTTAGAGACTCCCTTCAGGTGCCTTGGAGCCTTCATGCCTCAATGGCCGGTTCTTCATGTTCGACGTGAGGTTTTCATCATTGGCCTCCGATCGAATGATTCTACAGGTGTTCGATGTCGGCTCACTGATTCGCACGCCGTAGATTGTACCTATAGTACCTTGAGTACCATTGTCATTATTGGTGGTACCTCTCACGTATGTTAACAGTTTTCATCATTGACTGGTAATCAGACGATGTTCTTGCATGTTCAACTTCGACTCCCATATTCGCATGCTTGAACTTGTACTTCGTTGAGGTCGAGATGGAGCGCAAGACCCTGGATTTTGTCTGTTGGAATCCAGGTTGTGATTTTGTGGATTATTATGATCATTACATGACTCATTCACTGAATGGCTGCGACTATGCCTGAGTCTATCGATCCTTACCGGATGGCTGCACCCATACCTTGGATCCAGTTTTTTCTACTCTACTATGGATTGCTGCGCCCATACCACATACATCATGTACTTGAGATATAAGTACTTCTACATGCAAGTTCTCCGGCGGCAGTGTTTTTAGTTGGTCATGTTCTTGTAAAGCATTTCACCCCTCTCTCTCTCTCGGGCCTCATGCTTTAGGGGGCATCGGTTACACAATAATTTGTCACCGTCCCTGTTACCCCTTCTCCCGTACCTTGGAGGACTCATTCTAGGACCTGTGAGAAGTGACATGACCTGGAAACACTTGCATTATATTCCCCTAGACATGAACTTCATATGCCCTGAAGACACATTCTGCAAAATACCCATAAAAATAGCCCTTTTTCCATTAGCGCAGTTTCATTGTGTATCACTCACA
>APFE031609494.1:0-12395 GCA_000404065.3 Pinus taeda
TAATAAGAACCATGGTATTGCTCCATGGTATTGCATGTATGAGTCATATATAAAGGATAGAGACTCCCTGTGAGGAGCATCGTGTCTTATTTTGTAATCGAGCTCTGCTCTATTGGAGGTTGCCCCCTCGAAGAGGCAAGTGAACATTGCTTTATGAATAATAAAATACTTGTTGTTGTTTCTCACTATTCTATGTTCTGGGTATATTTCCTCGCATATTCGATATTCTGGTATCGTCTTACAAGTTAAGAGCATAACAAGTAGTATCATAGCGCTTTCCAGGGCTGGCGGGATCTCCATTTTTTAGCATTTTTTTTTTGGCTAGACACGTGTTCCAGCATCTTTAAACCACGGGATCTGTCGTTGAGCGCATAAACCTGCGGATTTGGGGAGGCATGCACGCAGGAAATACAAGAGGTGGTCATGCTTGTTGGACTCCCTTGTAACCCCTATGGGTACCCCTTCGAGTAGTAGCACATTAGACAGAACCGCGCACGGATTGTCTTCCAAGTACCCTCTGGCTGTATCGGAAGCCCCCTAGCTCCTTTGAAACCTCGCCATAGATAAACCATCGGTCATCTTGCTGCTACTGTACACCGAGAACAACACTCGGAGAGATTACTCGCCCGTACGATAGGGTAGTCGGGTTGTACAGCTATGGGTATGGTTGATCCTCCTTAGTTAGAGCCTTGAAACATTGGGCCAAGTACTACTGTCAAACCCTTATGTATATTGTGATTTGTAGCACCTGACACTCCTCGAGACCATAGTTCCCTTTTCTATCTTTGGATCACGCATAATCTCGTCCAGATCAGATCTCGCAAGTGGATTTTACAGCAGCAACAGAAATCAGTCCCACAGTTCCGATTTAATAGAACAGCCATTCAGATCTATTAGACCCATCAAATCCGCAACAACAATCTGTTTTGCCGCTTAGAGTTATCCGATCAGCCATTCAGATCTCTCAGATCCACCAGATCAGCTATCCAGATCTGAGTAGTTGTGTGGGGTTCCTATACCGGGGCGTGATTTTCGCAGGACTTTTGGCAGCATTGACATTTTGGGGATTCGGCTACTGCAATATTCCTAAGCAAGGAGTAAAACTCCGTTGGGAGTTTTCAGAAAAAATAAAATTAATTAAAAAAATTTAAAAAATAAATAAATAAATAAATAATATAAAAATAATAAATAATAAATTAAATAAATAAAATAATCTGAGCCACCTGAGGCGCTTATATTGGTGATCTAGCCATAAGAATTAGGACAAATGAGCTGAGCAAGGTGGTACCATTCAATTGTTAGTGCCAAAAAAAAAAAATCGGGCAGCCCCAAATTTATCGGATCGATGCATGATAGCAACTAGAGCTCAAGCTATGGCCAATGAGAAGATCAACAAACTTGAACAATCCTTGAAAGAGCTCCAAGATCAGCTAATGCACTAACTAATGCACTCTCTAAGGGCAAGGCGGAAGCCCACGAGGAGGCGTATATTGGCAATGAACACAGTGAGGGTGAGTCTAGCCACTCTCTTCACCTCTGGGGCACCCACCAATAATCCAGTTCGCGACCACCCAAGCTGGATATGCATAAATTTGATGGTTCTCACTCGGCAGCATGGGTAGCACACATGGAGCAGTATTTCAATCTGAATTACATCTTAGATAATGAGACTCAACTTATGGTGGGAAGCATGTACTTGGACAATGAAAGATGGCAATGGTGGCAATGGCATCAACGTTGCAATGGAAGGCTATTGATTTGGGACACCATCAAAAAATCTCTTATAGATCGCTTTTATCATGACTTTGCTTTTTTGGGTCATCTCACTAAGCTCTAACAGACTGGCATAGTGGATGAATATATTACAGCATTTGAAGCCTTAGCTTTCTGCACTACAGGTCTTCAAGATGCATTCTACATGGAATGTTTTATTAGTGGTCTTAAAGAGATACAAGCTCACGTCCGACTACACCACCCTCCCACATGGTTGGAGGCTTGCAAGGTAGCTCGTAAAGTTGAACGTGTGTTAGCGGCCCAGTCCAATCGCCCAAATTTCACTGCCAAGGGTCACCCGCCACAGGGTCACAACACTACTCAAACACTTAAGGTTCAAAAGGTGTCACCTGTAGAAATAGCAGAAAGAAGAAAGCAGGGATTATGTTACTACTGTGATGAAAAATACTCCCCAGGTCATAAATGCAAGGAGCCCAAATTCTTTCAAATTGATGCTACTGATTACAACTCATCGAAGGAAGCCCCACCACTTGAGGAACCTAAGGAGGATGAAGAGGACAACCAGAAGGACAATGTCCTTGATGAACCAGTTATTTCGCTACATGCCTTGGCAGGGATTTCTTCACCTCAAACTCTCAAAATCAGAGGTTTTATTAACCACTGCCCAGTAGTAGTCTTGATTGATAGTGGAAGCACAAATAATTTTATCCATCAAAGAGTCGCAAAAGTAGTGCATTGTTTTGTACGAGCCATTTCTAACTTCCAAGTCCAAATTGCGGATGGGGGAACAATGAAATGTGAAGGTCGTTGCGAAAATGTCAAACTTCAAATGGGGGATTATCACTTGAAGACCCACATGTTTTCCATACACATGGGAGGGTGCAACATTGTCCTCGGTGCTGAATGGTTGCGCACACTTGGGCCAATCACAATGAATTTCCAAGAGTTATATATAAGCTTTAAGCAGAACAAATCCACACATACCCTTCGCGGACTCTAAGCGGGAGCTCCCTCTATCATCAGCTCACATAGGATGGAAAAATTGTTAAAAAAGGGCCATCATGGAGATATAGCTCAATTTAATTCCATCCAGGCTATCGAACCCAATTCTTTGCCGATTCATCCTGAGATGCAATAGATTTTAAATAACCATCTGCCAGTCTTTGACAAGCCTCATGAGCTTCCACCCTCGAGAGGGGAACATGATCATAGCATCACCTTGGTCCCAGGGGCCCAACCACAAAATGTGTGCCCATACAGATATCCGTTCACCCAAAATAATGAAATAAAAAAAATAATTGAGGAATTGTTGGAAGCAAGCGTCATTCGTCCCATCATTAGTCCTTATTCATCACCGGTGGTCATGGTGCTCAAGAAAGATGGGGAATGGCGTATGTGTCCAGACTTCCGGGCCCTCAATAAGTTGATAGTCAAAGATAAATTTCCCATTCCGGTTGTTGATGATTTGCTGGATGAACTCAATGGGGCTCAATTCTTCACTAAGTTGGATCTTCACTCAGGCTACCACCAAATTCGCATGAAAGAAGTCGACATTCCAAAGACTGCTTTCAGAACTCATGAAGGCCATTAGGAGTTCCTAGTCATGCCATTCGGTCTTTGTAATGCCCCATCTACTTTTCAGAGCCTTATGAACCACCTCCTCAAACCATATCTCAGAAAATGTGTCCTTGTTTTCTTCGATGACATCCTCATCTACAGTTGCACTTGGGCTGCACATCTTCAACATGTAGATCTGCTCTTGCAACTGCTCCGCAAGCATAAATTATTTGTTAAGATGTCCAAGTGTTCTTTTGGCATGGAAGAAGTTGAGTATTTGGGCCACATTGTGGGGTGTGAAGGTGTTAAGGTGGACCCCAAAAATATCCAAGCAATGCAGGATTGGCCTCAACCTAAGACCTTGAAGATCCTGAGAGGATTTTTGGGTCTCACAGGCTACTATCGCAATTATGGTCGAATTGCGAAGCCCCTCACTCAAATACTCAAGAAAAATTCATTCTTCTGGAATGATGAAGCACAACAGGCCTTTACATCTCTCAAAAATGCCATGTGTTCCACTTCAGTCTTAGCACTACCCGACTTCACCAAATCTTTCGTCATTGAATGTGATGCTTCGGGTATGGGTATTGGGGCGGTCTTAATGCAGGGAGGTCGACCCTTGGCCTTCACAAGCCAACAACTAAGTGGGAAGAATCTAGGACAATCTACCTATGAGAAGGAAATGATGGCTATCTTACATGCAGTAGATACCTGGCGACCTTACTTATTGGGGCGATGTTTCCAGATCCGCACAGACCATCACAGTCTTAAATATTTTTTGGAGCAACGCCTATCCTCCCCACAAAAAAATAAATGGCTCGCCAAAATGTTGGGATATGATTATGAGATCATTTACAAGAAAGGGCGTGAAAATATTGTAGCAGATGCATTATCTCGCCAATTTGAGAAGGAAAGTACCCTGCTCGCAATTTCCCTTCCCATTCCATAATGGATTAAAGAGGCTCATAGGGAATGGTTTTCACATCCCTGGCTCTCCCAACTCATTACTTAATTGCACGTGGATCCAAATTCCACCAAGGGCTACTCGTGGCAAGATGAGATTCTTCGCTACAAGGACAGAGTCGTAATATCACCAACATCCACCCTCAAAAGCCGCATTTTGGCGGAGTTGCACTCATCACCCACTGTCGGACATTCAAGCTTTCAGAAGATGTATGCTCGCACTAGAAGATCACTTTTTGGACAGGCATGAAAAATGACATCCTTACTTTTGTAGCGGAATGCGATGTCTGTCAGTGCCACAAAGGGGAGAAAGTCAAAGCACCAGGTACATTACAACCATTTCCCATCTCGGCATCAATATGGATGGAGGTTTCTATGGATTTCATTACAGGTCTTCCAAAGTCAGGAAACAAGTCAGTCATCATGGTGGTTGTGGACCAACTTTCTAAGTATGCTCATTTTTGCACCCTACCCCACCCTTTTACATCGACTTTGGTCGCTCAATCTTTCATGGATCAGATCTTCAAATTGCATGGCATGCCCACTTCTATTGTGTCTGATCATGACCCAATCTTCACCAGTAATTTTTGGCAGGAACTCTTCAGGCTACAAGGTACCTAACTAAAACTCAATACTTCCTATCATCCACAAATAGATGGTCAAACTGAAGCAGTCAACAAATGTCTGGAAACCTACCTTAGGTGTTTCACTTCAGAAAAGCAACATCTTTGGGTATAATGGTTGCCTCTAGCTGAATGGTGGTATAACACCAACTATCATGCCACCACCAAAGTGACTCCCTATGAAGCAATTTATGGTCAACTCCCTCCTTCCCCTACTTCTTATATCAAGGGGTGCTCAAAGGTACAAGCAGTGGATCAACTCCTACAAAACCACACAACCATGCTCGCAAATCTTAGCAAGAATCTTCATCAAGCTCAAAACTGCATGAAGCAACAGGTAGATCAGCATCGCTCAGAGCGCCAATTTCAAGAAGGGGATCAGGTATTTTTTAGGCTGCAACCATATAAGCAAACATCACTCAAAGAAAAGGGTTGTCAGAAACTATCTCCAAAATTCTACGGACCGTATCGAGTACTTCAGTGCATTGGAGAAGTGGCCTACAAGCTAACTTTTCCACCCACTGCAAAAAGCCATCCATTTTTCCATGTCTCATGCCTCAAGAAAGTGATTGGGAACAATTGTAGAATTCAAATTAGTCTACCTGAATTGGATGAAGAAGGGTCAATCTGGCTCCAACCTGAACAGGTCCTAGACACACGAGAACGGCACCTGCGTGGCCGCATGATCAAGGAAGTCCTCGTCAAGTGGAAAGACACCTCTCTGGAAGATGCAATCTGGGAACTAGCCACTATTCATCAACAGTTTCCACGGCTTTAGCCTTGAGGACAAGGCTATTCTTAAGGGGGAGGGCATGTTAGGGTCCCACCCTAACCCCTTTATTTATGTAGTAGGATCGAGTCATAGTTATAGTTAAGTAAAGAGTCAATAAAGCCCATATTAATAATTGTAAGTGGTTAACCCGCATTTCATGACGGGACCACAGTTAGTTGCAAATGGGCCATGGTATTAGATAGATGGTATTAATAAGAACCATGGTATTGCTCCACGGTATTGCATGTATGAGTCATATATAAAGGATAGAGACTCCCTGCGAGGAGCATCATGTCTTATTTTATAATCGAGCTCTACTCTATTGCAGGTTCCCCCCTTGAAGAGGCAAGTGAACATTACTTTCTGAATAATAAAATACTTGCTGTTGTTTCTCACTATTCTATGATCTGGGTATATTTCTTCGCATATTCAGTATTCCGGTATCGTCTTACAGGTTAAGAGCATAACACTATGTGTCAATTTTCACAATCTTAATCTAGCGTCAAATAATGATAACTACCTAGTGTCATCTATGGAACAAATATTCCAAACAATATATGTGTCAGAGATGTTATCGTTGCTAGATGGATTCTTCATATATAATCAGATGCTAGTAGTGGAACCATATCGTCTAAATACCACTTTGGGACAAACTAGGGGACTTTTTTCCTTAAGCACATGCAATTTGGACTTATCAATGTCGACACTACTTTTCAAAGGGCTATGGATATACCTTTTTTTGGCTTAATTAGACAAAGTGTAGTCATCAATTTGGATGATGTAACTGTATTTTCAAAGAAGAGATCAAATCATTTGCATCATCTAAATCAAATACTTGAGCAAAGTCATAAGTATGGGATTTTTTTGAATCTCTAAAATAGCATCTTTGGTGTTTCAGAAGCTACTCTCTTAGGACACATCATTGCTAAAAGCATAATCAAGGTTAGTCTAAACAATGTCCAAACTATAGCTCAAATCCCTTTTCCTATGAACAAGAAAGTTATGCAATCTTTCCTGGGGAAGATTAATTTCTTGCGTAATTTCATCTCTGATTATGCACAGATCATCAAGTCACTATGAGAGATGATAAATAAAGATGCAATTTAGAGATGGGATAAAAGGGAAAAATATGTTTCTTCCTTTATTAAAAAATCCATCGTCGATGCTCCTGCATTGTATAGTCCATATTATGGAAACGATTTCCTATTATATAATTTCAGTGCTAATAGATATATCGCAAATGTATTGACGCAAAAGTTAATGAAGGAAATGAATAGCCTATTTCTTTTATGAGTGTTGGTTTACAAGGGTTAGAATTAAACTACCCTGCTATTAATAAATATGCTTATGCAGTATATAAGGAAGTTAAGCGTTTCAGGCCCTATCTCCTCAAATATCACACGATCATATGTGTGCCTCATTTAATAGTCAAAACACTATTTGTGCAACAGGATTTGGGTGAGAAGAGAGCCAACCAGATGACCTGCTTACAGGAATATGATATGGAGTTCAAGTCAATTCATAATGTTAAGGGCCATGACCTCTTTCAACTCATAGCAGAAGCAAGAGATTCTTCAAAAGAAGATATTTCAAGATGGAAACAGGAAATAGAAATGTACAACCTTGAGTAAGTTCCTCTAACAAGCTCAACAACACCTTGGTATTCTGATATACGACAATATCTAGAGCATGGCACCTTTCGCACACATTTATAGAATAAATAGAAAAAGGAAATTCACCTTAAAGCTCTATCTTATTAGCTTGTACATGGAGTTCTTTTCTAAAAGCACCATAATGGTGTCCTATGAAGATGCTCAGAGCCTTAGGATACAGAAAGGGTATTAAAATATTTTCATGATGGACCAATAGGTGGACACTTTGCGAGTGATACCACTACGCATAAAGTAATGAGGGTTGGTTATTATTGGCCCAATTTATTTAAGGATGCCCATGCTTATGCCTGAAAGTTCCCAGCATGCCATAGATGTGTTGGTCGAGACCTAAAATGATCCACCCCACTTCTACCAATAGTAGTTGAGGAAAATTTCCAACAATGGGGACGAGATGTTATTAGTAATATCTTTCCACATTTGATGAAGAAACACTGATACATTTTAACGACAACATATTATTTCACTCGATGGGCTGAAGCGGTTCCTTTAAGACAAGTCAATGACCAAGAATCCATTCAAATTTCAAAGAAGAATATGATAACCAGGATTTGTGTTCCAATGTCTCTTGTCTTTGATAATGCAACTTTCTTTTCCTTGTTGAACATTTATGAGTTTTCATTACAAAATCATAATTTTTTTTAAGCATTCATCAAACTATTACCCATAGGGAAACGACTTAGCAGAATCGACTAATAAAAATATTGTTCACATAATCAATAAAATTCTCCTCTGTGAATAAAGGAACTGGCACAATGCTTTGGTGAATGCATTATTGGCTAACCGTGTAACTCCCAAACCCTCTCTTAAAACCTCTCCATGCTTCCTCGTATATGGTAAAGAAGTTATCCTGCCACCAAATATGTATCTCCTAGCCTTACAACTTTTCCAAGAGTCTCAAGGAAAACCATTTCTCCTAGTTCAAAGTAGGATAGATACCTTGCTTAAGTTTGAGGAAGAAAGGCTCAAAGCCAAATAAATATTGATTGTGCACCAAAATCATATTAAGTGTTGGTTCAATAAGAAATATGTAGGGACAAATAATTTTGATGTGGGTGACTTCGTATTGAAGTGGGGTAAAGCACATGAAGAGAAAGGAAAACACACGAAGTTTCAATCCATGTAGATTGGCCCCTTTACCATCGAAGAAAATCTTAGCCACAATGCTTTCAAGTTGAAATATTTGGATGGGAGGAGTGACCCTCTTCCAGTTAATGACCGAGATCTTAAACATTATTTTCAGTAACATCTCTAAGTTGTGTTTCTCTGTACAATTTTCTTTCTTTTTCGTTTACCTTTTTTTTATGTTTTTCATGTCGGTTTATGTCCTGTCTTGTCTCCCTTTGTTTGGTCATTATACACAGATAATACCTTTGTGTGAAAGTGTGTATGGATTTGAAGGACTATGTGGAAAAATAGATAAGGGATGTGACTACTCTAACATTCAATTATCTGTTAATTCTCCTTCTTTTTTGGGGAAGATGCCTTAGGTCAACTAAGTCCAAATGGAAAATATGATACATCTAAGAAGAGAACCTTGAGTGAATCTATGATACCCACATTCATTTTAGTGTCCCCACTCTTCAAATTTGTTGACGATCTACTTGGTGTTTTACTTGCTTATCCAACCAAGTAGAGAAAGGATAAGGGGAAAATCTATAGTGAATAAACCTATATCATAGGTTATACTTCTCTAAAGGGGCAACCTCTTCTGCTCTCAATAAGTCGGGATCCCTCTTCCACCCCATTGTAATAATAAGTGCCTAAGCACAGTTCTACTAAATAAAATAAATAAAGGGTGAAATAATAGAAAGGTTTCTTGTGTAGTGTAAGATCCCTTGACTTCCAACTAGGTATGTAACTCAAGTTACCCAAAAAATGTTGTGTGTGTGTGTTTTAATATAAAACCCATCCATGTTTCATACAAACATTGAAAATAGATCCATATTATTTTTATATGTTAACAATGATTTACATAGACTTGTATCATGATTTTGGCCTTTCGTAGTACATGAAAACAAAACACATTAATCATCACATAAATTACAAGTCTTCCAAAAATGAAGAAGAAATCATCATATCCAAAAATATTCAAATAAATTATTAAGTCTTCCAAAAATAAAGAAGAAACCATCATATCCTAAGCATTCATTCCATGTAACATAAAGTTCAGATGTTAACATTTGATCCATTCATTTCCATATTATTTATTTGCAACAATACCCTATATTTTAAATATAAAATTCTGTCATTTTAGAATTTTTTAATAGTATTATGAAAATAATTAAATGATCACAGCATGAGGATTCATTTAATTTTCTCTTCTCTATAACTTATTTACTGATGTCACAAATTCTTACTCATGATGAAAAGCAATCTGCCTTTTCTCTTGGCTCGTATATTGTGGACCCCACTAGAATACTTTCTTTTAAAATCTCTGATACTATAACTTGAATAATCTTGATAAATTAAAATACATGCATCTTAATTGCAGATTAGTTATCTTATTTACCCCAAATAACTAAAATTCATCCATTTATGTACTCTGAGAATCTTTCATCAATACCATAACTTTATGTGCAAAATATTCCAAGGGAATTTATATATATCCTAAAAGGAAAAATCCAACACAATCCTTATATCAGTTTTTAAAACATACTATACAATTTCCAATACTTACTAAATTACATACAATTTCGATTCCTTAATAATACAATAATATTTATATTATTTTAAAATCATGAAAAATGAGGGGATGCCATTGAATCTCAAACTTAGTAAAATAAATTCAATTTAATATTCAAATAACATCCCTTTCAAAGAAGGATACTAGAATATGGTGTCATAAGTGATTGGCCATATTTACCAAAATCTGTACCATTTTATCTAAAGGTTCTTATTATTACCATTGCATATTGCATTAAGCAAAATCAAAGTATATCTTTCCAACCTACAGAAACACTAAAAATGTTCTTTTCAAGGACAGTCCAAACAAACAAAACAGAGTGTTCTTTCACACTCTCCAAACAAAATTACCCCCTGTGGAAGCTCACAAAGAAAACATAGTGTTCTTTCACACTCTCCAAACAAAATTACTCCTTGTGGAAGTTCACGAACAAAACAGAGTGTTTTTTCACACTATCCAAACAAAATGACTCCCTGTGTAATCTCATGTACTAAGATTTGATGCTATGTAGAGTGCAACATTAAAATAATAATAAATTATTTAAACTCATTCCAAAATCAACTATTGGTAAAATGACCAAAGATACCAATGTATAAAACATTTAATAGTATCTTCCCTAAAAAATGATTCAAAATTAATATTTTTACAAAAATAAAAAACTTTAAACTACATAATGCAAATGGATAAATCATAAAATATTATTTGCCAAGAATGCATATAAATATTACCAAAGTTATAAAAGATTACCAATGTTATAAAAGATTACCAAGGTTAACCTCTTCAAGAATCTATTGGACACCAATAGTTTTGGAAATAATGAAAACTTCAAACTACATATTGAAAAGGGAGGAATCATAAACTCATATTTTCCAAGCATGTATATATATTAAAAGTTACAGAGGATTACCACACTAATTTATCTTCCAAGGTTTTATAGTAAAAGTTACAAACAATTGCCACACTAATTTATCTCATGCATTAACCAAAGTAAATGTAACACACCAATATATACACTCATCAAGCTAAAAGAATTACCCCCCTTTGCATTTAATGATATGACGCTATAAATTAGCACATTAACATTAGTAAACATAAACTAAGCAAAGATATATATTTTTATTTTCTGCAAAATGAATAAACATCACATTTAAAAGAATACTTTATTTTCTATAAAAAGAGTAAATTCTATATTTGAAGAGAACTTTCTTTCTTGCAAAAGAATAAGAGCAGGAACAATGTGTCGAGTGCCTTCAAAACAATGACTGCTAACTTTGAAACAAGACTTTCACAAAAAACTATTAGTAGATGAAATATAAATATATAACCTTAAAGGAAACCAGCTAAGTGAAGGAGGATGACAGAGAATAGGAATATGAACATCATTTCTTCCAGTTATAGTTACATGACATGGTTTGTTTTTTTACTTGGGTGAATTACAAGCTTAAATTGTAATCCTCTTGTTTTTGCTTTTCCCCAACAAAATATTAACTCTTCTTCAATATAGGCTTTCATAAACAGAAACGTATTAACATAATAGTAACTCTTCTTCGACATATGCTTTCATAAAAATAAATTTATAATAAAGTAGAGATACACAAATTGAAAATAAAAATAGTAAACTTATAATGGATCTAAGATATAGAGACTACAATTAGTTAAAGTTCTTTAATTTCAACATATGTATAACCAGATATTTTATAAAAACGAGAACTATTTTGAAGGTAAACTAACTACATCTTCATCCAAGAAAGGTTAATTAAAGAAAAATATAACAAACTATAATTTTACTTGATACTGAGCCATTCTACTTTATCCAAGAAAGGTTAATTAAAGAAAAATATAACAAACTATAAATTTTACTTGATACTCAGTCATTCTACTTTGTTCAACAGCTCCACTCACCAACTCTAACGGACTAGTCAAATTTACCACCAAAGCATATCCAAAGAAAACATTTTTTCCTTGGAACCTTGGAGCTCTATGAGCTCACAAACAGTACCAAGTTCAACAATAGTGAGAAATTTTGGGCAACTAAGGAAGATATCCTATCTTCCTATCACACCACTGCTCACAAACAGTACCAACTTCAACAATAGTGAGAAATCTCGGGCAACTAAGGAAGATATCCTATCTTCCTCTCACACCACTTAGTCTCAATCAACCACGATAAATTACTGAGATTTAATTTAGGAATTGAGATAAATTACTAGGATTTTAATTTAGGAATTGGGTAGTCATTTTGGCAACATTTCCCTACTCTTTCTGGTCTCCCCTCCATGGGGAAAAATCCTTCATGTAGTGGAGTGACACCTCACCCCCTTCATGCAAAATAAGCATGGAGTGGAGTGACGCCTCACCCCCTTCATGCAAAAATTAACTAATTTTTTATA